>JACXGM010033762.1:0-12181 GCA_016801145.1 Umbra pygmaea
CCTAGGTACAAGTTAAATGATCAACTAACTACAGGTTCAACAGTCACCTAGGTACAAGTTAAATGATCAACTAACTACAGGTTCAACAGTCTCCTAGGTACAAGTTAAATGATCAACTAACTACAGGTTCAACAGTCAACTAGTTACAAGTTAAATTATCAAACAACTACAGGTTCAACAGTCACCTAGGTACAAGTTAAATGATCAACTAACTACAGGTTCAACAGTCTCCTAGGTACAAGTTACATTATCAACTAACAGGTTCAACAGTCACCTACGTACAAGTTAAATGATCAACTAACTACAGGTTCAACAGTCAACTAGTTACAAGTTAAATTATCAAACAACTACAGGTTCAGCAGTCACCTAGGTACAAGTTAAATTATCAACTAGCTACAGGTTCAACTCACCTGGTTCACATTTGGAACAGGGGCTTCCCCATGCCTCCCCCATCGTGGCGCAGCAGTGGGACTTCAGTGTGCCTCCATTGATGTTAACTTCACAGTGCCCGTTAACCAGCTTCAGCCAACAGGTGCCCTTAGTGGTCTCTACAGGGAACAGTAATGTGATATTAAACAACCGTATCCTTCCATCTTAACACCGCAGACAGTAGCCCTTTAGTCCTGTGGTCAAAAACACAAAAACAACATCCTCCCAAAAAATTCTAACACAGATACTCTAAGAACAGAAGAAAAATAGTGAGTGAAGTCAGCACCATGGGACGAAGCTCTGTAAAAAAGATTTGTATGCTTGTAAAAATGATTTGTATACTTGTAGAAAAGAGTTGTATGCTTGTAAAAATTATTTTTATGCTTGTACATAAGATTTGTATACAAGCTTCCAATATCTTTTTCTACAGGGTTGAAGATCTTTTTTTACAAGTATACAAACGTTTTGTACAAGTATACAAATGTTTTTTACAAGTATACAAATGTTTTGTACAAGTATACAACACTTTTTTACAAGCATACAAATCTTTTTTACAGGGTTGTAAATCCTTTTGAACAAGTATTCAAATATTTTGTAAAAGTATACAACTCTTTTTTTACAAGCCCAAAAATCTTTTTTACAAGCGTAAAAATCTTTTTTACAAGCATACGGATATTTCTCTACAGGGTTGAAAATCTTTTTTTTTACAAGTATACAAATTTTTTCTACAAGTATACAAATGTTTTGTACAAGTATACAAATGTTTTGTACAAGTATACAAATCCTTTTTTACAAGTATACAAATCTTTTATTTACAGAGCTTCGTCCATGAAATAGGACTGGTTTTATATGCTCACATACCAATGCACTGTGTTCCAGAGGCGTCCAACGTGCTGCCTGCAGAGCATTGACATGCGTAGGACCCCACGATGTTCTTACACTCTCCGTTAACACATGGACTGGAAACACACTCATCAACATCTGCATTAGACAACAGATACGTGAATGTCTACAATGTACTTGAAAAACAACACAAAACACAGCTTTTACAGGATATAGACCCCTTAATGACTCATCTATATGTAGAGTAGAAACCATACAGATGAATACAGAAGACATGTAAACCTGCCTTTCTTACTGAACCTACCAGACCTTCTACCAATGTGTCTCACCTTCACAGACTTCCGTCTCGGTGTGGAACACAAAGCCCGTGGGACACGTGCAGCTGTAGCTACCTGGTGTGTTCCTACAGAGGCCGTTATCACAGAGTAGACGGTTGATGAAACACTCATTGATGTCTGCGGACGGACAGACAGAATTAATAAAATTCTGTATGTATGAAGAGACAGACAGACTGAGAGATCAGAGTGCATTCTGGGACGTACCTAAACAGTTCTTTCCAGTGGTGTCCACCTCGAAGCCCATGTTGCAGTTACACTTGTAGGTCCTCAGCATGTTCTCACACACGCCGTTTGGACAGATGTCAGGGTTCAGGGCACACTCGTTGATATCTGAGGGGTCACACCCAAGAAGGCAAAGAAGATTCATATCTGGTATAGTTTCTGTTATACATGAAGAAGTTAGAATGGTTTCATTTTGATTTTACCTCTGCCATCGCCGGTGGTACCAGGGCCATGGATGCACAGTGCCTGGAACTCAGCTGCAAAAAAACACACAAAAAGAGGCTTAGTAAAACTTGCCTACTTAAACGAAATAACAGCATTTCATGAAAACATCTCATTTGCCAAAATCCAGAGATCTCAGAGCGAGACATTTAATACCATGCTATTATCCATTTCCATGCTTTCTCATTTCGTCTGGATGTATATGACATGAACCCTTAATGTGGCGGAACTTTGGCGTCTTTCTGATACTGAGACTATAACAGGCAGAGCTAATGAGGTATGAGTGACTGTACTGTAGGGCTGGGGGGTTGGGCGAAGTGGAGGACCAAGATAGCGGGAAGGGGTGGAGGAGAAACTAAGGCGTGTAGAGAGAGAGGGCTGTGGGACTGGAGGGTTACACGTTTGGAGGCTTTGTGGGTTGGATGGGTGAAGGCTTGAGGGGGGCTGGAAGGACTAGAGTGGAGAGATGGCCATTTTGGAAAGGTTAGATGGGTGGGCGAATGAGGTAGATTGAGACAGACAATCAGAAGGGCAGATATAGACAAAAGCATCAGAAGATGAAGAAAACTTCCTCATGACTTAATCTCCTGTCTCTTTGGATGAACGCACATCAAGACTTGGTTGGTTGGTAGCCATCGACCACAGACGATTACTGGTAACACTGTTCCTTACTTGTCATTGTTCTAACAGACTCGAATGTCCACACAGTCCTGACAGTAGACGGATAAATCAGCCTGTTGAGGGAAGTCTCTCCAGTCATTTGTTTGGATCCATTTCAGGGGGGATCTCCCAGCTGCAACTACACTCTAAAAATTAAGAGAGCCTCGAGGAAACTTTTGGGGTTCCTCACCATTGCCACTGTGGAGGAACCTTTTTTGTTTTAAAAGGTTCCTCAAGGAACTCCTTTATGTTAGTCTAATTGTTTTAGGTGCCTACCTTTTCTGCAGTTTGTCTCGAATGTCCACTCTGAGGTGATTTAACAAGCTTTTGATGTGCATTTTCCCGTGTCAAGGGTGAGCTAGAATGTGATGGCGAGGTGACTAATCAGAAATTGAACTGTTTAAGGTTCCTCCAGGAACACCCCAAGAGAACAGTTTCTTTGAGTATCCCCAGAGTCCCTTGAGGCTCTCGTAATTCTACGAGTGTAGTAATTAAGCTGGATATAATGTCATATGTAAGTGCATGTACATTCATTATTCTTCATGTTATACTCTCATTTTCATTTATTGTTGTTAATGTTTTTCCACCTTAAGTGTATATTCATGTTTATTATTTCTCGGTTCTGTGTGTAGAACAGCATGAGTAGCTGTTATTTTGAGATGCCAAAAGACCACCACAATATTAACACTACACAGCAAAAACGTCAGTGTTAAATTAACACTCTCAGTGTTTATATACGTCCAGTGGACCTATATTCTGAAGTGTTAATACAACACTTAGGGTGTTGATTTAACACAGAGGTTTTTACTGTGTATAAGACTCTCCTGGTTCAATGAAGGACAACAGTAGGAGCAATGGCCGTGGGTGTGTGTGTCTACCTGAGCTCTCAGGTGGACAGGATTTGCAGGGCTCGCCGAACGCATACTCAACGCTGGCACAGCAGCACTCCGACTTGGTCATGGCTCCGAGGAATGGCTTCAAACATTCTCCTCCCCTGTAGCCACCGTAACACGTGCTGCGCATGTGTGTGTCTGGAAACAGCAGGATAGAGAAAAGGGTCACCCACTCTGCTTTCTGTCTCCCCCTTCCTCCCTCCCTCGCTCACGCACACTAACAACTGTCACAGATCCCCCCCCGCAGCGCTGACACTTGGTCATGGACACAATGCCCTTTCTCTGCACTCCTGGGCAATCATTTGAATGTTCTTCATCAGCACCCGGATTGGGTTTGTCTTATGCACACCTGGTTTCTATCCCCTATTAGCATGTGTATATAACTTATGCACACCTGGTTTCTATCCCCTATTAGCATGTGTATATAACTTATGCACACCTGGTTTCTATCCCCTATTAGCATGTGTATATAACTTATGCACACCTGGTTTCTATCCCCTATTAGCATGTGTATATAACTTCCTCTGCTTCCCCATTCAGAGTCGGTCGTTGGTTTTTATGTCATGTGTGTTCACCGTGCTCCAGTGTGCACTCGCTTGTTTCTTTTTTCCTGTGGCTAGTGTTTGTCACATTGGTGTTGGTAACATCCCAACCTAGTTTTGTTTATCAAGTTAGTGTTGGTTTCACCCAACCATTCCGTTAGTGCTTTCAGTTCCACTGAGTGTATTTCATTTACCTGGGGTGTGCCTATCGGGGCTATTTATTTATTTATTTTTCCAAGTGGTTGTTTCATTTGACTTCTTAGTTAATCAGTCTTTGGTTTTGTTTTTGCACCTGCATTATTATAGATTAATGGAACCTTAAATGATGCACCTGGCTTTGGCCTAACTACCCACATCGTGATAACAGCAGCCAAATACTTCAAAACACTGGAACATTTTCACACATAAATCTATGATTTCAGTAACTTTTTTTGTGTGTGAAATGGGTTCTACAAGGAACCAAAATAAGAAAAAAGTGAAACCATCTTGATGGGTATATTTATACACAGTAGTACAAATTATCGTTCATTTTCTGTGTCATTTATGATAGTCAAACACTCAACAGTTCATACAGTAGTTAAAATTCCAAATGTGACGGAAAAAAAGATCTCCTCACCGACGCAGACGCGTCCGTCCAGACCTACAGCCAGACCAGGCATACACTCACACCTGAATGACCCCTCGGTGTTCACACAGCGGCCGTTCATACACATCCCTGGAGTCCCACACTCATCGATGTCTGTCCAGGAGAAGAGGGGTGTTGACAGTTTACACCAGGAGGGGACGTGGGTGAATAGAATACATTCATGTCTACAAAGCACTTTCAATGGATTTTCTCTTTTTAACGCTTATTCCAGGGGTAGGATAAGCCTGACCTATCAACTAAAGACATATGTCAATAAAATCTCCTGTTAAGTTCTCTTCTTCTCTTCAGTAAATATAGTAGTCAAAGAAGAAATGGTTGTTTGTTTTTACAGTTCAAACAACTAAGCCTTGCTCATTATAGGACATAGGTGTAAACACTTCATGCTAAATTTCTCAATCACTTTCTCAGAGGGACACTTATAGTATTTCACGATTAAGCTATAATGGCTTAGTATCGGCCTTACTCTTCATCTCCCTGGAAGATCATATAACCTGACAGAAGAGGAAAGGCTTTCTACCACTTCAATGTTTAGAGCTAAAGCTCTACTGTAAACCATGGTGCTGTAACCTACAATTACCTTAATGACACATAAACACTAGTGTGGCTTGTAGCTTTCGGTTCCCAGTGAACACAATAATTTGAAAGATGTCTTTTCAACTTCTATTCAATGTCTTTTCAACTTCTATTCAATGTCTTTTCAACTACATTTTTTTCTCCCCTCCCAATTCCCTCCAATCCTGCCTTGTCAGCAGCTCTGCAACTCCCTGCACAGATCTGTGGGATTGCGAGGGGTGCACACATGGTTCATCCAACCACATGTCACCCAGCCGCCGATTCTTTTCGCACTGCCAGTCCAACACAGAAGCCTCTAGTCAGATCATGCACGGGATGATTACATTCACCGACTATTCTTCTGCGATTGAACCCATATTCGCCCGATCTGGACACAAGGAGTCGCTGGTGAGCGATGTGGATGTATAGATAATCTGGTGGCCTAGTGGTTAGCGCTGTGGCCTCACAGCAAGAAGGTTCTGGGTTCGAACCCTGGTCATCCCAGGCCTTTCTGTGTGGAGTTTGCATGTTCTTCCCATTTCTACGTGGGTTTCCTCCGGGTGCTCCGGTTTCCCCCACCATTAAAAACATGCAGGTTAGGTTTGGGACTACAGATGGAAATTAGCATCTATGCTATAATCTGGCTCACTTACAGTCTGTACAGAAGTGTAAGATTCTTGGTTAATGTGCACTGTCCCAAGTAAATAAATAAACAATACATTCAATAGACTTTCATATTATAACCATTTACTGGACCAATTCTGCAGACACATTCAGCTGTGTGATAAGATAATGCCCCCAAGGTCAACGCACGCCGAGATCTGATTGGCTATTGGAATCAATACAGTAGGAAAAATGTTGTGATTTTCTGATGGTTTCACTGATAAGGCAGCTGATTGGACAGCACACGTACCTAAGCAGAAGCGTCCCGTCGGGTCAAGCAGGAATCCAGACTTACAGAGACACTTAAAACTCCCTTCATCGTTGACACACATCCCATTCAAACACATGTTCCTTAACAGACATTCATCAATGTCTAGCACAGGGGAAACACACAAAAAAAACATATGGAGACAGTATCATTAAATGATATGCAAATCACAATATGACAGATTGACTCTACAGTTGAAGGCAGAAGATTACACATACCTTAGCCAAGACATTGAAACTCATTTGTCATTCCTAGTAAAGGTCAGGTCAAAGGTCAGTTAGGATGGCCACTTTATTTAAAGAACGTGAAATGTCAGAATATTAGCAGAGAGAAGGATTTATGGTCAGCTTTCATTTATTTTATTACATTCCCAGTAGGTCAGAAGTTTACATACATTCAATTAGTATTTAAATTAACTTGGGTCAAACGTTTCGGTTAGCCTTCCACAAACTTCCGCAATAAGTTGGGTGAATTTTGACTAATTCCTACTGACAAAACTGGTGTAATTGTGTCAGGTTTGTAGACCTCCTTGCTCACACAAGCGTTTTCAGTTCTGCCCACACATTTTCTATAGGATTATAGTGAGGGTCACTCCAATAGCTTAAGCCATTTTGCCACAACTTTGGAAATATGCTTGTGGTCAATGTCCATTTGGAAGGCCCATTTGCGACCACGCTTTAAATTCCTGACTGATTTCTTGAGATTTTGCCTCAATATATCCACAAACCAGCCTTAATTGGGGACGCCGGACTGGCATTACATTCGGGACCGGAGTGGATGGAACGGTGTGTAGCGCATCAAACCCATTGTGTGATACTGTTCCATTTCTCCCAGTCTGGTAATGTGAGTTATGTTTATACTTGCATACTATTGATTGTACAGACAAACGTGGTACCTTCAGATTTGGAAATTGCTTCTAAGGATGAACCAGATTTGAGGACGTCTACAGATTTCAATGAGGTCTTAAGATTTTCGCATGATATCAAGCAAAGACATTCTTAGTTTGAAGGTAGGCCTTGAAATACATCCACAGGATGCACCACCAATTGACTCAACTGATGTCAAATAGCCTATCAAAATCTTCTAAAGCCATGACATTATTTTCTGGCATTTTCTAAGATGTTAAATGGCACAGTCAACTTAGTTTATCTAAACATCTGACCCACTGGAAATGTGATATAGTGAATTATAAGTGGCATAATCTATCTGTAAACAACTGTTGGAAAAATTATTTGTGTCGTGCACAAAGTAGACGTCCTACCCGACTTCACATGATACGACATCTATGGAGTGGTTGACAAATGAGTTTGAATGACTTCAACCTCAGTGTACCGCATGTAAACTTCCTACCTAAACTGTACATTGGATAAATTGGGGAAATATTGATGTCCAGAGAGTCAGGCAGGTAAACATATACATGGAGAAGTGTGTAGCACACAGACCTTGGCAGTTCTTCCCGTCGGTTGTGACCACAAAGCCGGCGTTGCAGACACAGTGGAAACTCCCTTCTGTGTTCACACACCTCCCATTGCTACAGATACGACCGTTAGCCACACACTCATCTAGGTCTGAAACACAAATAATAGTAGGTTGACTACAATAATACAGACCAATAGTGTCTGTGTATGTTTGTGTGTATGTGTGTGCAAACTAGGTCTAACAATATACGGGGGACCAGAAGTCTCCAGAAAATAGTTAAATCTATAAAATTGGTGCCTAAAGGGCTTTCTTACCAATCCTTGGTAAAAAGAGGCTATTTCCAGCTAGGGCATAGATTTAAGGTAAAATTGGGCCTCCACATGCCACAGTGTTCTAAGGTATTTATTTTATTTTATTTAACCTTTATTTAACCAGGTAAGTTGACTAAAAACAATTTCTTATTTACAGCAACGACCTGGGAGCAATTAGGGTAAAGTGTCTTGCCCAAGGACACAACTACATTTGGCTTAGTCGGGAATCAAACTGGCAACCTTCTGACTACAAGTCTGACTCCCTACCCACTGAGCCATCTGCGCCCCAGGTAGCTGAATGATCAAAAACAAATCCACTTCATGACTGGCCTATGTGGCAAGAAAATTAGTCAGAAAGAGTTATTCAAGAGTCAAGAACTACTACAATCTCCAAGATGTATAATTTTAATAAACTAAAACATAACAATATTCAAATTTTGTAGCTAAATTTTCTAGATTCATATTTTCCATTTTGGATTTCTTTCTAAGTGAAAGCATCTCATGGGTGACCAACTTCAGTAACTGACTTTTTAAACCACAATTCTAAGTATTTTTCATAATGAACAACAGAGAAAGTGACTGTTAAGAAACCAAGCATACAAAGACCTATGTATACTGTGGATTTCACTCCATCTTGAATTTGCTCAGAATTTTTTTTTAAATGTCCTTTTGTGTCGTACCTCTGCACTCGGTCCTTGTCGCGGTGGACTGGAACCCAACCGGGCACTGGCAGAAGTACGATCCAGCAGTGTTTACACAGTCTCCGTGTACACAAGGTTTACGATCACACTCTTCATCATCTGGTGAGCGGAAACACATACAGTACACTGGTCATTATAAACTGTATATCGATGGTAAGACTGTCATCCCTCCATGATCCCCACCTCACCGATACACTCTCCACGGCTGTCCAGCCTGTAGCCCATTAAACATTCACAGCGATAGCTTCGAAGAGTCGGGACACAGCGGCCATTCACACACAGGTTCTTGTACAGGTCACACATGGTGGCAGTGGAACTGATGTTCTGGGTCTGGATGACTGGATGGGGGAGGGTTAGCGGGAGAATAGGAAGAGGGGGTGGAGTGGGGTTAGCACACTATCAAATTCACCGTTTTGTGAGACGTCTATAGACATGCTCCTACGTGAATCCTTTGTTGAAGGACTTTTATCTATTTATGCCTCGTATTACTCATAGTAATTAATAAAATGTTCATTTAATAATTTTGTTAAATAAATCAATGCTAAATTAATATTCTTCCGTTGAATGTCACTGATTATATCTGAATTTTTCTGTACACAAGGCTCAGCCAGGAAAGACCTTTGGTCTCAGTTCGATTTCTCTAAATAAAAAATCTGACTGGAAGCAACACGAGGTGTTAGTATGTCAGAGATGACAGTACTACAACAGTACTACAACAGTACTACAAAAGTACTACACATTCACCTCTTACCATCTCCTCACCTCCCTTATCAACCTGACCACTGGCTTCTACTCCCCTCTTCAACCAACAAACAGAATTACCTTCTTGACCCTAACTACTCAAGTGATGTCACTCAACTGAGAATTTCTATTTCACAGAGACTTGTTACAGATTCTCTCTATGCCTAAACCCTACATCAGTCCATTACCTTTAGACCATGCCTAAACTCTTCAATCAGTCCATTACCGTTAGACCATGCCTAAACTCTACATCAGTCCATTACTGTTTGGACATGCCTAAACCCTACATCGGTCCATTATCTTTAGACCATTCCTAAATCCTACAGTACATCACTCCATTAACCTTAGACCATTTCTAAACCCTACATCAGTCAATTACCTTTAGACAATGCCTAAGCCCTATATCAGTCCATTATCTATAGACCATGCATACGCCCTACATCAGTCCATAACCGTTAGACCATGCCTAAACCCTATATCAGTGCATTACCTTTAGAACATGCCTAAACCTACATCAATCCATTACCCTTAGAACCTTTCTAAACCCTACATCAGTCCATTACCTTTGGACCAAGCCTAAACCCTACATCAGTTTATTACCTTTAGACCATGCCTAAACCCTACATATGTCCATTACCTTTAGACCATGCATACACCCTACATCAGTCCATAACCTTTAGACCATGCCTAAACACAACATCAGTCCATTATTTTAAATCATGCCTAAACCCTACACCAGTCCATTACCCTTGGACCATGCCTAAACCCTACATCTGTCCATTACATTTAGACCATGCCTAAACCCTACATCAGTCCATTACCTTTAGACCACGCATATACCCTACATCAGTCCATAACCTTTAGACCATGCCTAAACACGACATCAGTCCACTATCTTTAGATCATGCCTAAACCCTACACCAGTCCATTACCCTTGGACAATGCCTAAACCCTGCATCAGTCCAATACCCTTAGACAATTCCTAAACCCTACATTAGTCCATTATGTTTAGACCATGCCTAAACCTACATCAGTCAATTCTCCTTAGACCATGCCTAAACCCGACATCAGTTTATTACCTTTAGACCATGCCTAAACCCTACATCTGTCCATTACATTTAGACCATGCCTGAACCCTACATTAGTCCATAACATTTAGACCATGCCTAAACACGACATCAGTCCACTATCTTTAGATCATGCCTAAACCCTACACCAGTCCATTACCCTTAGACAATGCCTAAACCCTACATCAGTCCATTACCCTTAGACAATCCCTAAACCCTACATTAGTCCATAACCTTTAGACCAGGCCTAAACCTATATCAGTCCATTATCCTTAGACCATTCCTAAACCCTACATCAGTCCATAACCTTTAGACCATGCCTAAACCTATATCAGTCCTTTCTGACCCTTGGCTTATGCTAAAGCAGGTAATCACCCGCCCAGTTAAACACTTATCTCTCCTGACAACCCAACGCTAAACCAGCAGAGACCCTGCACATAGTCCAAAACCTCTGACAACCTAACAGTTAAAAAACAAACTAAAATAAGACATCCACTGTGATTCTAGTGATCATAAATGACTGAAATGTACTGACTGGGGGGCTGTATAGGGACGGGACGATCAGGGTAGGGAGGTCTTGGGTAGGGCTGAACAGGGTCTGGCTGGATAGGACCTGAAGGTCCAGGGTAGGGTCCAGGGTAGGGTCCGGGGTAGGGTCCGGGGACCTGGGGACCAGGGTGAGGCATCCCCCCAGTGGTGCCAATCTGCAGCTGGGTGCACAGCTTCTGGTACTCATCTAAACCATGGAGACAAAGCAGGACACAATACATTTCAAATGGAACCTCACAACGGAGAAGAGACACATCACTAAATTGTAAAAAACTTCTTGTAAAAATGGGAAAAAGCATAATAATATTCACAGGTTAATGAGTCAGGGTTTGCAGATCATGGGCCCTATTTTAACGATCTGAAACGCAAGTATCAAACGCGAAACGCAAGTTACATTGTGGGAGGGTCCCGGGCGCTGTTGCT
This sequence comes from Umbra pygmaea, assembly GCA_016801145.1. NCBI lineage: Eukaryota > Metazoa > Chordata > Actinopteri > Esociformes > Umbridae > Umbra > Umbra pygmaea. The sequence goes on from JACXGM010033762.1 coordinate 11,490, forward strand.
ATTTTACCGGCGGGATAAATAATTATTGCGCCCGACACATATCTAAAATGGGTAGGTCTAAAGTAGCCTCATTGGTCATAGGTGTGGTTTGGGCGTAACGTGCAATAAACCAATCAGATCGTCATCTCACATTCCCTTTAAGAGCAGCTGCGCTTGTTTCATGGTGAATTGCTATTATAACGGCGATTTTCTATTGATTTTTCTTTTTACATAATGTAAATAAAGAAATGTCACAAGACATAGCCTACTTTCCGATGTTTTGGACTCACTCTAACTGAATCACGAGGTTATGAATGCATGGTAATATTTTTGCAATGTAGTCTAACATTAGAACGAGATTACTCTTCTGTCAAATAAGCTTTCCACTCCCGTTCTGCATTTCTGGGCATTTAAGTGTCTGGCACGCATTTCAACATCACGTCTCCTGAAGTCCTCTAATATTTCCTAATTAATGTTATCAATACATCCATGATTCATGGAAATGTTGCGTAAAATACAACAAGCCACAAACAATGCTGCGACTTGAGTAGTGTACCTGTTCTATCCAAACACCTGACGCGCATTTTCAGTGTGCCAAATGTTCGTTCAATTAGGCTACACTGCGTGTTTGTGTGTGTTTTTGATTAAACAGCATTTTAAGCACTTGCTGGCATCATACATTGTGTCATCATTAACCATGTCTTTAACGGATA
>JACXGM010033764.1:0-12169 GCA_016801145.1 Umbra pygmaea
AATGGATGCAAGAATTGTGAAGCTGATATCAAAGAAGGGGTCCTATGTTAACATGTAACTTGCCCTGTTAAAATGTGTTTGATTGAAATAGCTTTAAATTTCAGTAAATATGACCACCTAATGCTGCAAATTCAGCAAATGACCATTTTCAGTTTTTTACAACCTATAAAAGGTTTTGAAACTCTGTTGTGCGTAATGATTTGGAACGGTGCATTTTGAGTTTTTTATTTTTGAAAAAATTACTGTTTTCATTGGGTGGTTTGTTCAATGAAAATTAACTTATAACCTAACAGTTGGTGAGTTGAAAATTATACTGACTGTCATTTTCATTGACTATTTTGGAAAGTCAGTGTAAAATATAATTTGCATAATAATTGTTTATAAACCGGATGATTTGAATCCTGAATGCTGATTTGCTGATAGCTGTGGAATATGAGACGCGTGATGTTACATTACTTTTTACTGTTCTAATTGTGTCGGTTTATAAAAGCAAAAAGGCACTGCAGGGGTTTGTGATATATTGCCAATATACTGTACCACGGCTGTGCGCTACATCCAGGCACTCTGCAATGCATTGTCTAATAACAGCTGTTAGCTCTGGTATTTATACCACACATCCTCCTCCCTTATTGCTTAAATGTATAATGTATAAATTACCCACATAACTAACCCACATGGAAGTTGAATTTAACTATAGAAAGTTAGAAATACATTTTTCAGATGGGAATGGCAAGTGTGTTTTCAATGAATGAACATGGGCTGTAGAAAATAATACTGTGTGTGTGTTTACGATTGTCGTTTGCAGGCCAGTGCCAGCAGGGCTACTTCTGCCAAAGTGGAGCTTCTGGGCCAGCCCCAGACAGCTCAGCCACCTTTCCCAGGAATGGGCCTTGCCCCGTGGGTCACTATTGCCTGTCTGGTACCCAGTCCCCACTGCCATGTCCTGCAGGCAGCATCCGAAACCACACAGGTACTTAAAGATTTATCAACGTGGTAGACTGTAGCTACGATTAAACCAACACAGATTAACAACCTGTGCACTGCAATTCATTTTCAAGATGATTTATCATTGAGCTTGTTAGATTGTGTTGATTTGATTCCCAGCTTTACTTTGTGGTGTTTTTGGTTTGATACTGTATGTGCGAACAATGACTTTCAGCTAAAGAGCAGACATACACAAAGAGTATAGACACATACACATTCGCTTTTGGAATGTTCTGCCGTAGAGCATGAGACACATTGGTATATAAAACCGTCTTGCATTTATCCATGATCGGAATGATCTCTGGCTAACGGAGACTGTGAAGGGCCTTATGTGACGTGAGTTTTGCAGATGTAATGTGAAGTTCTTCCTGTTATCCATCAGGTGGGTCGTCCATAGACAGCTGCTCTCCTTGTCCTCCAGGACTCTACTGCTCTGGCGAGGGCCTGGCCTCCCCCACGGGCCTCTGTGCGGCTGGCTTCTACTGCCCATTCGACTTCTCCTCCACCACGCCGTACGCGTTCCTCTGCCCTAAGGTGGGTCCTGACTTCTTCCCTCAGGGTGGTTCGACCTTTCAATGGTCACATTCACCTTGTGGAATTACTATGTCTTAGGTCCCATACTGTAATTAATGCTAATGCTAATTGATAGGATAATTAGTCACTTTATTATGAATTTGTTTGTATTTAGAAGTTTGCACTGTATTAAAACATAGGGAGTAGACATAGTGTCAGAACAGTGCATTGAACCGCAGGTCATATATACAATTAAACAGGTTTTAACTCTTAACTTGTACTTGACTGATTGGGTCACTGATTAGTTAGGACATCCCCTCACCTGGCAGTCTATGTCTAATATGGACACGGATTGAAAGGAAAGACCAAAAACCAACATACACTAGGCCCTTCGTGGAACCAGTTTGACACATGTCTTAATGAAATAAAAGTACTCACTTTGTTTTTTTACTATACTATTTTCATGACAGCACATTAGAAAGTTAATGCTAGGGAGACAGACATGTAGAGGAAGACAGTGTAGAGTGAACAGCCGGAACTAAGCCAACTGCCAGCGGGGGAGTATGATCTGAAGTCTGAGCTTAGATCGCTAAACCAAACTGGCCCCCAATCCTCTATTAAAGGGTAGAGGTTACCTCCTCCAATCTACAGTAAACTGGGCCATGTACTTAGAGGGTTTTCCCCCCACTTAGGGTCACTACTGTCCAGAGGGTTCCCCTCTAGCCCTGCCCTGTCCTACAGGAGAGTACCAGCCCAACCGAGGCTCCGACGCCTGCATCCCCTGCCGACCAGGCTTCTACTGTGAGGAGGCCATAGTGGGAGAACCCTGGCCCTGCCCTGCACATGCCTACTGCCCTGCAGGTACCTTACTGTTTCATATACAGTAAAATATGTAGAGACAAGGCTCTGAGGTACACTTATATTATATACCACACAGTATGTAGAGACAGGGCCCTAATGTACACTGTTATAATAATATACAGTACAGTATGTAGAGACAAGGCCCTAATGTACACTGTTATATTATATACAGTAGAGTATGTAGAGACAAGGCACTAATGTACACTGTTATATTATATACAGTACAGTATGTAGAGACAAGGCCCTGATGTACACTGTTATATTATATACAGTACAGTATGTAGAGACAGAGCCCTAATGTACACTGTTATATTATATACAGTACAGTATGTAGAGACAAGGCACCAATGTACACTGTTATATTATATACAGTAGAGTATGTAAAGACAAGACACTAATGTTAACTGTTATACAGTGCCTTGCTAAAGTATTCGGCCCCCTTGAACATTTTGAACTTTTGCCACATTTCAGGCTTGAAACATAAAGATATAAAACTGTAATTTTTGTAAAGAAGCAACAACAAGTGGGACACAATCATGAAGTGGAATGAAATTTATTGGATATTTCAAACTTTTTTAACAAATAAAAAACTGACGAATTGGGCGAGCATTATTCAGCCCCTTTACTTTCAGTGCAGCAAACTCTCTCCAGAAGTTCAGTGAGGATCTCTGAATGATCCAATGTTGACCTAAATGACTAATGATGATAAATAGAATCCACCTGTGTGTAATCAAGTCTCTGTATAAATGCACCTGCTCTGTGATAGTCTCAGAGGTCCGTTGAAAGCACAGAGCGCATCATGAAGAACAAGGAACACACCAGGCAGGTCCGAGATACTGTTGTGGAGAAGCCGAATTTGGATACAGAAAGATTTCCCAAAATTAAACATCCCAAAGAGCACTGTGCAAGCGATAATATTGAAATGGAAGGAGTATCAGACCACTGCAAATCTACCAAGACCCGGCCGTCCCTCTAAACTTTCAGCTCATACAAGGAGAAGACTGATCAGAGATGCAGCCAAGAGGCCCATGATCACTCTGTATGAACTGCAGAGATCTACAGCTCAGGTGGGCGAGTCTGTCCATAGGACAACAATCAGTCGTATACTGCACAAATCTGGCCTTTATGGAAGAGTGGCAAGAAGAAAGCCATTTCTGAAAGATATCCATAAAAGTGTTGTTTAAAGTTTGCCACAAGCCACCTGGGAGACCAAACATGTGGAAGAAGTTGCTCTGGTCATATGAAACAAAAATGGAACTTTTTGGCAACAATGCAAAACATTATGTTCGGCGTAAAAGCAACACAGCTCATCACCCTGAACACACCATCCCCACTGTCAAACATGGTGGTGGCAGCATCATGGTTTGGGTCTGCTTCTCTTCAGCAGGGACAGGGAAGATGGCTAAAATTGATGGGAAGATGGATAAAGCCAACTACAGGACCATTCTGGAAGAAACCTGATGTAGTCGGCAAAAGACCTGATACTGGGACGAAGATTTGTCTTCCAACAAGACAATGATCCAAAACATAAAGCAAAATCTACAATGGAATGGTTCACAAATAAACATATCTAGGTGTTAGAATGGCCAAGTCAAAGTCCAGACCTGAATCCAATCTAGAATCTGTGGAAAGAACTGAAAACTGCTGTTCACAAACGCTCTCCATCCAACCTCAATGAGCTAGAGCTGTTTTGCAAGGAGGAATAGGCAAACATTTCAGTCTGTAGATGTGCAAAACTGATTGAGACATACCCCAAGCGACTTAAAAGGCAGCAAAAGGTGGCGCTACAAAGTATTAACTTAAGGGGGCCAAATAATTTTGCACGCCCAATTTTCAGTTCTTTATTTGTTAAAAAAGTTTGAAATATCCAATAAATTTCGTTCCACTTCATGATTGTGTCCCACTTGTTGTTGATTCTTCACAAAAAAATACAGTTTCATATCTTTATGTTTTAAGCCTGAAATGTGGCAAAAGGTCGAAAAGTTCAAGGGGGCCGAATACTTTCGCAAGGCACTGTATTATATACAGTACAGTATGTAGAGACAGTGCCCTAATGTGCACTGTTATATTATATACAGTACAGTATGTAGAGACAGGGCCCTAATGTACACTGTTATATTATATACAGTACAGTATGTAGGGTGTCATTTGGCATATTGTAAGGGTTCCATTTTGTTTCCTGGTTCGGTTGGCTTTAGTTATGTACCAATATGAAATTGGACACCCTCATCTAGGCCATATCTTCTAAAATCATATACCCATATGAATTGTAATGCCATCTTGCTGTTAATTTATTTTTGCTTTGTAGAACTACAACTACCAACAAACATTGCATAAGTACCACCTCATCTCACTGATAACATATTTCCATATTTTTTTTAGCCACCATGGTGCCTCAGATGTGCCCCAACGGTACATTCACCCCTACTGAAGTGGGGGGGTTACAGGAAGCACAGGAGTGTCTGCCCTGCCCTCCAGGGAGGTTCTGCAGGTACGCTGTCGGTTCATTTACACAATCAGATGACGTCACACTTGTAATCGTTAGGTTGCTGCCATTGAAATAGAATAGATAGAAAGGCCATTCCAATTCTAATCAATGTAGCAGAATGGTCAGAGCGGCAGCCATTTTTATGTGTACCATTCCATTGCTAAGATCTTAGCGGGTTACTTCCGCATTAAACCGTTTCACGTGTTGTCACCGTGACAACTTACAACAATTTTTTGTTGTGTACTAATCAATGGCCTTTCTATCCATTTTATTTCTATGGTTGCTGGTTTGATTCCTGAATGGGCCAAATGTTGTGTAATTCAACTAAATTACCTCACGGGATGTCCCTATACTTTTTCTGTTAGTTTACCAAAATGTAAAATGCTTAATCTTCTACATGTAACTTGTGGATAATGTGAATGAACCCATGTCATTGTCATTGTAAGGCGGAAATGTCAATGTTTTTATCGTCGTGTATATATCCTCGGTGTCATGTTGTGATATAGAGACAACACGACACCTACAATATTCTCAGTTTGCCATTATTTTATGGAATAGTATTTTCTTTTGTGTCTTAGACACCAGCTCCTTAGTCGGCTATAGTAGTGCAAAGCTTGTTTGGCAGCTGATGCAAATCAGAATCTCCCCAAGGCCCTTCCTTTCCGTTACTAAAAGTAAGGTATCGTGTGGCCATTAATATTGAACTGTAATCTATATCCAGGGCTGGTAAGATCCAGGGCCGCTGTGCAGCAGGTTATCTGTGTGTTTCGGGCAGCTCTGAGTTCACACCTCAGGGGCCTCAGTCCAACTGGAGTCACTGCAAATGGGGAATGCAGTGTGCTGGCCCCTGTCCGGCAGGTAGGCCCATCCAACTTCTACAGCAGGTAGACGGTATTTTGCCATGATTCATCTTCTGGAAAGTGCATTACGTTTTAAGATCCACAATGTAATTTACTGTTTTATTTAATGATTGATACAGAGCAGTAGCTACAGTTCGTAATAAATTTAGCATTCAAAAGAAGGATGTTTGTTGGACTTAACTACAATGAAGTCTTCCATGTACATTTATTTGAGGTCGTGGTTTTCACTGTGTTGTTGATTCAGGTTTCTACTGCCCAGAGGGGACGGAGAAGGCTGAAGTCTGCCCTAACAACACAATCAGAGTCTCTCCTGGAGCCGCAGCTCTGGATGACTGCCTTCCATGTCCACCGAAACGTTGGTGCAAACAAGGTGAGGATTAATTATGTTAAATGGATTTCTTGCTTTTTCAGCTACAGTATCTCACAAAAGTGAGTACACCCCTCCAAATTTTTTGATTATAACATTTCAGGCCCTATTTTAACGATCTAAGCGCACGACGTGAAGCGCATCAGCTCACGTAGCACAGAGTTTGTGGTTTGACTGATGAAATGGCGCCTGGCTGTATATGCAAATAGTACTGTCTTTTAAAATATTTTTTTTAATAAACCGTCTGTACACTTACACAGTTCTCGATGCTTCAGTTTGCATGTAGGGGACCTCATTGTGCTACCGTGGAAGTGTGGTGCTATTTTGAGTTTTGTTAGTGGTCTATTATAGCGATTAATTTTTACTTCATCCGTGCCCTCACAAATAGCGTTAAAAGGTAATTATCAGTTCGCACTAAAACTGGGCACATTCAATTAGCATGAAAACATATCCCAGAGAACGGTCGACTCTATACCAATGTGTTATTAACCCCTAGGATCATTTTGCGCCAGTGTTGTCCTTTAATGGCTGTGTGTTGAGTTATTTTGAGGGGACAGCAAATTTACACTGTTATACAAGCTGTACACTCACTATTTTACATTGTAGCAAAGTGTCATTTCTTCAGTGTTGTCACATGAAAAGTTATAATTAATAATTAAATATTTACAAAAATTTGAGGGGTGTACTCACTTTTGTGAGATACTGTAAATATACTGGACTTCTGTTAACTTCTTGTGTAGGTGACCCCGTCCTGCACCTGTGTCCTTCTGGTCACTACTGCGATGGACTGTCTAGTAACTACGAGGGAGGGTCTGGACCCAGAGAATGCCCCTTATTCACCTACAGATCCACTCCTGGGGCGGCCAGCAAGGGGGACTGCCAGCCCTGTCCCCCTGGAACCTACTGTATCTCCACAGGTCTGACCGAATGTTCACAGATTTTTAAAATTTGAAGACAAATTTCACAGATTTTCACGGCATATTTACTAAAAACAAGTGTATTATCTAATACAAATATAGCTTGTTAAGTAAATATGTCTTATTTAAAAAAAAAATTGACCTGAATACAAGATAAATATACTTTTTGCCAATGGAACAAGATTTTTAAGACAGGACTTTTTGCAGTGCATTTCTAATATCTCAGCCAAATTTTTCTCCTGTTGTTTTGTTCTTGAGCAAGTCACTAAAGCTCTAAACTTGTTAAGGGGCACAAAATAATGGCTTTCCTCTGAATATGCATGCTGTTGAAGGCTTGAGGTAAAGGACACCATTAGACAGCTGTGTACATTGGACACCATAGTACATTTTTTGTTGATTCTATAGTTACTTCGGGTAATCGCAAACTTCATCCAGAGACGGACAATGAGCTCTTATAGGTGAATCTAATATATTTTTTCCTGCGGTAACAAAATCAAGGACCCTCTGTAAAAAATACAAAAATAAACTAACTTACTTTCTTCTGGAAAACACAATTAACATACTTTCTTCTAATTAACACAATTATATCCAGCACCCATTGTATTTACAGATGAATTAGGCAGAAATGGCATCAATTGTAAAGCCAATCACCACAACCGCTAACTATGTCTGTTTTGTAATGTATTCAGGGCTTACAGATTATGGTGGCTTCCCCTGTCCCCCGGGCTACTGGTGCAGTGGCACTAGTCCACCCATCCTATGCCCAGCAGGAACCATGAGGCCCCTGCCAGGGGCTGCAGAACCCAGCCAATGCGAGCCTTGTTCAGGGGGCACGTACTGCCCAGATCCCAGGCTCACGGGGCAGCCCAATGTTGCTGGCATCCCCTGTAGAGCCTCCTACCAGTGTCCCCGTGGTAGGTGGTTGTGCATGAAGAATGGATTGTTTTACACTCAAGAGTTTTGACAGAGTGAATCAGCCATTCCAAAAGAGATATGTGTTACTATGTTGAAAATGAGAGATTCAGCAGAGCCCCCTGGATTTGATAGACGCTGATTGCGGCCCCCGGGGGCAATTGGAATTTTGCAAACCTGTCCTGCTTCTTCTAATAACAATGAGGTGTGTGTTGTGTTTTGTTTGGGTAGGTGCAGTGTCAGAGAGGCTGTGTCAGGCTGGCTCCTACTGTGGGCCACAGACTGCCCAGCCCGAGATCTGTCCTGCAGGCTACGTCTGTCCAGAGGGATCTCACACCTACAACACACTAAAGCAGCTGTAAGTAAGCCACCCATTACCCTGACAGTCCTTCCTAGGTACATTTGGTGTACAGCATGACAAGCATAACATTTTAGATCTCAACGATGTCTCTTAAAACATTCAGTGCCTTCGCTACCTTTTTTTATTATATTCCTTGTTTGTGAAGGGCGGTGATCTCTTAACTTTTTGGACTATTCTTTTGACTTAGCCATGAATCTCACACACAGTCAAACGTGACACTTAACAAACCCTTAGCACACTAGGTAACGGGGCACACAAATGTAAGGGGGAGGCTCGACTTCTCAAGGGTAAACTTAATTGAATTAGAAGTTGTTGTTAATCAACTCTTTTACTTTGCCAGACTATGGTTTAGTTTTAATATTTGTTGTTGAATTGTGTTTGGTTCCATTGCCTACTTGTAGATTTGATGGGAGCTAATTTAGCCAGTGCTTAGATTATTTTATTAGTAATCTCAGACATGTTTTCCAAACAGATTATTCTAAAATGAATTTACAAAAGTAAAATTAAAAGATGATTCAACCAATGTTGAGGCATTAGAAAATAAAAGTTTATCACCTCTCAAATGTGAAATGCTGTTGAATGAAGAATAGTAGCTGGTAAAATATGGGTATCCATCACCTTAGCTGATGCAATGTGTCTAAAACGGCCATCCTGAACGGTACAGTAAAGTTAACAAATACCTTTTGGATTTGCAGAAAGATGTCACTGCAATCAGAAATGTGTCTCATGTCTCTATGTCTGTCAGCACAGTGGGTGGATGCAAGTTTTACATAACGTAGCATTAAAGCACTGGTATCAGATCAGTACTAAAGGTTCAGTACTCGGTACTGTCGGTATTGGCAATGAAAAAGTGGTAACACAGCCTTAACCCAGCAACAGTAGCACTGAACTACTGGGAGTTTAATTAATCCCTGGGCAGGTTCACAAAGAACGGTGGGCGATGGGAAACAAGATATATGTAGAGAGCTGAGGGGACGTTCAGTCATTTTTACATGTGGCCTTATTTTCAGTACTTATGTGCTTGTAGTTGATTCACTAAATAAACATTTAAACAAAAACATTGCATTCTTTATATTAGTTAATTATTTAACATACATGGCCTGCTATAAAATAATCATAGCAAATGACATTTGTTAGTGTACAGGGAGTGATGCTCCCCCATCTTAACCTAGCTACATTGTCTACCATCTGCATGAACTGTTCTGGCTGCAGCTCCCCTCAGATACAACATGTTTAAATCATACAATTAAGTGTTGTTCCTCTGATTTCCAACAAGCGTATTTTGGTAATCACATGACTAGCTAGCTTAGTTACTAACGTATTGTTTTGACCACTAAAACTACACTTCAGCTGAGACTGTGTTGGCAAATACAATGAGTGAAATAAAACATACCCTGTGAAGTAACCCCTCCTCTTTCCCTGCCTTTCTAGCATTTCTAGTGTTCATTTTCTGTTTTCATGAGTGAATAACAGAGAATGAAATGTGCCAATTTCTGTGAGTTTGGAAAATGAAAAAAGAGCTCTGATTTAGTTATCCGTCATCCTATTTAAGGTGGGTTAACCAACCAACGAACGAACTGTCCCATGGATAAAAACTAACCTCATAGACAAACACACTTCATACAGTATATCGGCTTAACCGAAGAGTCAAGCCAATAAATTTTTTTACCATAATCTATGCCACAAAGAATTAAGGCAGTTTTGATGGAAAAACTGAAGGTTTGTCCGAAATGTTCAATCATTATAATACTACTACTAATAATATCTATAACAGTGTTCCTTATCTCATTTTGCAATGCAATTTACTCTGCGATTTTGCTGATTAAAGTAAATTGATACGTTCATGACGGCTATAAATGGCTTAAGTTTTACTTGTCCCATTGTGAGAGAAAAATATGCAGGCAAAACCTTTTGACGCATTTGAACATTACATTTCTCTATTCCGTAACAATACTATCATAAGCCAAATGTTAATTTTGATTAAGAAGTTAGAAATTAAACTCTTACCTTTGTGTTGAAAGTGAATGTAACCTGTGCAGAAGCAGTCATTCGGAAAAGTGTACTTTTTGATATTAGTCTTTGAAGATCTGATATGATTGTAGATTCTACAAAATATTGTAGATTCTACTCATACTTTAGTAAAATATAAAACTATGATGTTAATATATATTTTTGTGAGTGGAAAACCTTTCTATCAAAATGAAATGTTGCTGAACACTATCGCTTGTCTTTATCACTGGTTCTAATCCATATCTAGGCAATCTTTAAAGTCTCTTGAGAGTTTTGTGCCACTTTGACATGAGCTATATTCCTTCTAGCAAGGACCGTAGGACACAGACTGGTGAAATGAGATGGCCAAATCCTAGTATAGACAGCCACATGCTGGTCAAATGATTGAAGTACATAGGAATGTCTAAATAATTGAGGCAGTCAAATTCAATGGGAAAATGTCTATCTTAAAACATTTATTAAAAAAACTAGACCCATCAATCACAAATCAAGAATTGCACTGAACGTGCCGCTGAAATGGAATTGATACCATGAAAACTGCAGGTGCAGATAAGGCAACAAAAACCAAAGTAAGGAGAATAATAATAATACAAAACAAAGAACAATATCTGATTGCGCTTTACAGAGCAGTCAAGTATTAATGTTTGATGTTTTTTGGTCCTCAGTTGCCCATTCCCCCACTACTGCCCTTCCAACAGCTCCAACATGCGCACCTGTGATGGGGGGTGGGTTCCCCTCAATACCAGCAGCCCCAGAGCCTCCCGGGACAACAGCTGTGTACTTTGTGAGGCAGGGACCTATCGTCCTTTTCTATCGCCTCACCTCCACTGTCTCACCTGCCCTCCAGGGTATCATTGCCCTACAGGTAAGGAGTTTTTGCTTTAATAATTACCCAATTATTTCACCAATATTTTCCTGTTCTTTTTCAAAGATTCAAATTATACATTAATATGTATATTTCTTCCATATAGCTGTCAATCATTCTGTCATTTATATTTCACTTAGCCATAAATTAATAATTTTTTCGTTAGCCATTCTTCCCAACATCCTTTTATTTGCAGAATGCATGGAGTTGCTATATACAGCAATTACCCGTAGGCAAGAACTAGGCAACAGTAATGCCAAAAATGAAACACTCCCTCAAACCAGCACACAGAAGTGGAATAAGCTATATAGCGTACAGCAATAACAAGACAGTTGAATGTTCAACATAAGAACATAGTTACTCAATATACTGATACACACACACAAATACTGATTTATACAATCAAAAATATCCCACAACTCCCTCCAAACACCATCAGGCTTAAATAGGTGAGCCATGTACCATTACCACAGGTGAGCCTGATTGGTGTTGATGAGGGAGTTGATGTAGAGCAGTGCTGTCAGTTGACAGTAGATGCAAAGCGCCGAATCCTTGTTGTGCCAGCAGTGGGGGCTCCGGAACCAGGAGTGATGGGAGTGCTGACAGTACCCCCCCCCAACGCGCAGCTCCGGCGGCACAGTCCCCCCTACCTGCGAAGTGGTAGGTTCCGGGTCGAGAGCCAAACCCGATCCCCAGGGTAGTTAATGGGCAACAATCTGCCTGTAGCTTTTGGTGGCACACGGCACGCTGAAGGCATACATGGGCTGCGTTTCATGTCTCAGCGCGCCAGAACCAGTCATCGACTGCGAGGGCCTGGGTCTGACTCGGATACCAGGGGGCCATGGCCAGTTTTAACCACAACACACACTGGAAAGGTGTGAGGTACATGGAGGAGTGGCAAAGGGAGTTCTGAGCATACTCTGCCCAAGGCAGGAACCAAGACCACTCTCCCCGCCGGACCTGGCAGTAGGACCGCAGGGACATACCTACTTCCTGGTTCACAAGCTCCACCTGCCCATTGGCCTCCGGGT
>JACXGM010033765.1:0-12179 GCA_016801145.1 Umbra pygmaea
TGGGTATTGATATTTATGTGAGCTGTGCGAGACACTGCATTGCGTTCTTTAATTGGTTAAGGTAACACTCCGCTACAGCCGACTACTTTCGTTTTGACATGACAGCAGTATCTGCAAGTACGTGTCACGTGACGGTCCGTTGATGCAAGGATAACTGTTTCGTCGGCTATATATTTTCGACACTTCTAGAAAAAAATACAGAGGTCATGACCTCTGTGTCCTCAATGGTAGTTACGGCCATGAGGCCGTGACATTTAAACAATTCCCAATTAGCACTAAGGGGCCTAAAGTGTGCCAAGAAAACATCCCACACACTATTACACCACCACCACCAGCCTGCACAGTGGTAAAAAGGCATGATGGATCCATGTTCTCATTCTGTTTACGCCAAATTCTGACTCTACCATCTGAATGTCTCAACAGAAATCAAGACTCATCAGACCAGGCAACATTTTTCCAGTCTTCAACTGTCCAATTTTGGTAAGCTCTTGAAAATTGTAGCCTCTTTTTCCTATTTGTAGTGGAGATGAGTGGTACCCGGTGGGGTCTTCTGCTGTTGTAGCCCATCCGCCTCAAGGTTGTGCGTGTTGTAGCTTCACAAATGCTTTGCTGCATAACTCGGTTGTAACGAGTGGTTATTTCAGTCAAAGTTGCTCTTTTATCAACTTGAAGCAGTCGGCCCATCCTCCTCTAACCTCTAGCATCAACAAGGCATTTTCGCCCACAGGACTGCCGCATACAAGATGTTTTTCCCTTTTCACACAATTCTTTGTAAACCCTAGAAATGGTTGTGCGTGAAAATCCCAGTAACTGAGCAGATTGTGAAATACTCAGACCGGCCCGTCTGGCACCAACAACCATGCCACGCTCAAAATTGCTTAAATCACCTTTCCCATTCTGACATTCAGTTTGGAGTTCGGGAGATTGTCTTGACCAGGACCACACCCCTAAATGCATTGAAGCAACTGCCATGTAATTGGTTGAGTAGATAATTGCATTATTGAGAAATTGCCTGGGTGTTCCTATTAATCTTTTAGGTGAGTGTATATGGAACTTTCCAGCTATGCGTGAGATACGTTTTTGAAATAACGAGAATTTTTGTAAAAAACTAGGTTTTTTACATTGAAAACTCATAGATAGGGAAGTTCAATACCTTTTTTTCCATAACAGTTTGTATAACAAATGTCTGCTGCATGGTTTCCAAACTTTTCTTTGCCAACAAGGATGCCAGCTCGTGCTTCTTCATGATCCCTGCAAGGCGGCGTTCAAATTGTCGAAATAATAATGCTGACTTTTTTCCAACTTCACAATTTGCTCTAAAAATATATTCTCAATCAGCGGAGGATGTCAGCTTAAGAATATAAAATTGATAGAGCCATGATATGCTATTATGAATTTAGAAGTCTGCATTGACAACCTGAATGTGCCCTCCCAGCACTATACCAATTAACACCAAAATGACCAGGTAAAGTTTATGCCTAAACAGTTATCAATTAATTGACAACAACGAGTAAAATGTATTCCTTATGATCAATGGTTATTTATGACCTTCCTTGTTAGAGCAATATTGACACATTAATTGTGCTGTCCATTATTCATAGTTTTAAGAGTATGTTGACTTGTCTAATGACTCATTGGGAATTAATCATAGAACTTTGAGATTGTGAAATGTTGTTTGGTTTTCAATTGTGGCATTGAGTTGTAAGAAAGCTGCGCAGGTCGCCTGAGTGCTCACCTCCATGCAGAGCCCTGCGCGGGACTGTTTTTTAAATCCCGCTTCTGCTAAATTTCTGACCATTACTGCCCGCTCCTGCACCATAAATGTAAAGGAAATGTGAAAACACAAATGTGACATGCCATTATAAAATGGATGGTAAGCATACAGCTCTGGAAAAAAATACAGGACCATTGCAACCAGTGCCTCTGGTTATATTGATAAGTATGTTTTTGGGAGATAAAAAAATTCCAGAAACGACTTACAATATTTCTCCCAAATTTCATTCAGAGCATTTATTTGCTAAAAAAGTGACAGCTGGTCAAAATAAAAAAAGGATGTAGTAAATTCAGACTTTGAATAATGCAGTCAGGTGAAGTCAATAACACTGATTATCTTCTTATCGTAATACCTGTCGATGGATGGGATATTAAGCAGTAAGTAAACATTCTGTCCTCATCATTTGTGTTAAAAGCAGGAAAAATGGGCAAGCAAAAGGATTTGAGCGACATTGACAAAGGTCAAATTGTGATGGCTAGGCAACAGAGCATCTCCAAAACTGCAGCTCTTGTGGGGTTTTCCCAGTCTGCCGTGGTCAGTACCTATCTAGGAAAAGCCGTGAAATGGTGACAGGGTCATGGCTCATTGATGCACATGGGGAGTGAAGGCTGACCCGTGTGGTCTGATCCAACAGATGAGCTACCGTAGCTCAAATTGCTGAAACAGTTAATGCTGCATTTGACAGGAAGGTGTCAGAACACACAATGCATCACAGTTTGTTGCGTATGGGGCTGCATTGACACAAACCAGTCAGGAAGCCCATGTTGACCCCTGTCCACTGCCGAAAGTGCATACAAGGGGCTTGTGAGCATCAGAACCATGGCACAATGGAAGGTGGTCTGGTCTGATGAATCATGTTTTATTTTATAGCTCGTGGATAGCCAAGTGCATGTGCATTGCTTATCTGTGGAACACATGGCACCAGGATGCACTATGGGAAAAAGGCAAGCCAGTGGAGGCAGTGTGATGCTTTGGGCAATGTTCTGCTGGGAAACCTTTGGTCCTGCCATTCATATGGATGTTACTATGATACGTAGCACTTACAGTACGTAAGCATTGTTGCAGACCATGTACACCCTTTCATGGACATACAATTTCCTGATGGCATATAGGCCTCTTTCAGCAAGGTAGTGTGCCCTGCCACAAAAAAAATGGTTCAGTAATGGTTTAAGGAACACAACAACGAGTTCAAGGTGTTGACTTGGCCTCTAAATTCCCCAGAGCTCAATCCAATCGAGCATCTGTGGGATGTGCCGGACAAAAAAGTCTGATCCATGGAGGCCCCACCTCACATCTTACAGGATTTAAAAAGGATCTGCTGCTACCATCTTGGTACCAGATACCACAGCACACCATCAGAAGTCTGGATGGGTCAGGGCTATTTTGGTGTCAAAATGGTGACCTATAAAATATTGGGCAGGTGGTCATAATGGTATGGCTGATCAGTGTAAGTTCATATTAATTTTGAAACAACATAATACTTATTTGTTAACTTAGGAAGAGTTCAAAAAAAGAGTTCAAAAACCTACATTTGGTGGAATAGTAATAATTGTATAATGATAATAATTTCCTTTTTTTCCTGGGCATAACCCAGACACTTGGATTCATATACATTACTACCCATACAGCCATCTGCCATAATTCATTCACCATCGTATTATGATTCATATGCTAACCATATAGCCATTCATGACCAAATCATAATGGAAGTCCTACCCAGAGGGTCAGCCCTGGAGTACTGCCCCAGCTGGTATGATTCATACCAGAAGTACCATCCCTGTCATAAATGTGGACATAAATAACAAGTTTGACAAAAAAGCTGACCGACATTTAGTACCACAGTCCTTCCAAAAGAATGTCCTTTTTGGATCATAAAAATTCAAAGAAAGAAACACCATCCCTACCCTGAAATATGGAGGAGGCTCAGTGACCACCTGGGGTTGCTTTGCTGCCTCTCGCACTTCTTGAATCAGTGTAGGGCAGGTTGAATTCAGATAGTCAAAGGCTATCAAGGCATTTTGAAGCGAAATGTACAGCCCAGTATCAGAAAGCTGTGTCTCAGTCAGAGGTCATGACTCCTCCAGTAGGACAATTTGAAAAAGACTTGAAACATACCTCAAAAAACACCCAAGAATGGATGAGAAGACACGATTGGACCTTTCCAAAGTGGCTTCGATCAGTGGATGCCAGTAAATTTTTATTCAGGAGGATAGGCTCATATTATTATTGTCTGGACTGGAGTATTACTATCTGGACCCAGTGTGAGGTACCGTTCTATTTACACTATTATGAGTCTTTAATCCTCAATTAACATTCACTGGCCTCTACTTGGTCCTGATCTAAATCTCATTTAACATCTGTGAGAAGAGCTGAAACTCACATTTGGGAAAAACCACACATCAAACATGACAGAACTGGAGCGGTTTGCTCAAGAAGAGTGGGCCAAACTCCCCTTTTTTAAAATGTAAAAATCTCAGAGCTACAGACAGCACTTGATTGCAGTTAATGTCTCCAAAGGCTGTGCAACTAAATATTTTGTTAGGCCCCAATATTTTTGTCTGTGTCATTTTCTTTTATGTAATATATGAAAAACAAAGTTTCTGCTCTATTGAATGTGAATAAAGAATGGTGGTTACAAAATATTTTTATTTTTTCTATCTGTGCTTGGTCCAGATAATTATTTATTTTATATATTTTAAAGTGGAAGGCCACTGCTGTATGTAATATAGAAAGGTCAAGGTACAGAATACAAAGACAACCTGAGGGAAACCAGTGTATCAATTGAATCATATGCCATGTTTTTGTCTCATATACTGTATGTTATTAACTGAATGAGTTTGACACTTGTATATGCAAATCCCAAGATCAGTGCTGTCTCCTAAAATAATATTTGATAGATATAACCCTGCCATGACAGAATCCCTGAGGCAGATGAGAATGCTGTCCCTTGTTGGAGACCACAAACTGTGTGATTAGGGCTAAACAAGTGAATGTGTCAATCAATTGACATTGAATTGTTTGCCAACTAGGTTGAGGGCTCAGGGATAGCCGGAACATTGATTACATCTGGGAGTGCAGGGCTCTTGAGCATGTCAAAAGGTTCAGAAGTGTTCTCTGTATTTTATACTGTAAATATGTTTGTTTGCATAATGTAACATTAGCAATAACATGGCTGAACCATGGTCACACATATAATATTGTGTGCAAGAATAAATGAAACAATATTCGGAACACCCGTTCAATTTCTCCTTAATGCAATGATCTACTCAACCAATCACATGGCAGTTGCTTCAATGCATTTAGGGGTATGGTCCTGGTCAAGGAACTCCAAACTGAATGTCATAATGGCAAAGAAAGGTGATTTAAGCAATTTTGAGTGTGGTATGGTTGTTGGTGCCAGACGGGCTGGTCTGAGTATTTCACAATCTGCTCAATTACTGGGATTTTCAAGCACAACCATTTCTAGGGTTTACAAAGAATGATGTGAAAAGGGACAACATCCAGTATGCGGCAGTCCTGTGAGCAAAAATGCCTTGTTGATGCTAGAGGTCAGAGGAGAATGGGCCAACTGCTTCAAGCTGATAGAAGGGCAACTTTGACTGAAATAACCACTAGTTACAACCAAGGTATGCAGCAAAGCATTTGTGAAGCCACAACATGCACAACCTTGAGGCAGATGGGCTAAAACAGCAGAAGACCCCACCGGGTACCACTCATTTCCACTACAAATAGGAAAAAGAGGCTACACTTTGCAAGAGCTCACCAAAATTGGACAGTTGAAGACTGGAAGAATGTTGCATGGTCTGATGAGTCTCAATTTCTGTTAAGAAATTCAGATGGTAGAGTCAGAATTTGGCGTAAACAGAATGAGAACATGGATCCAACATTGTTACCACTGTGCAGGCTGGTGGTGGTGGTGTAATGGTTTGGGGGATGTTTTCTTGGCACACTTTAGGCCCCCTCGTGCCAATTGGGCATGGTTTAAATGCCACGGCCTACCTGAGCATTGTTTCTGACCATGTCCATTCCTTTATGGCCACGATGTACCATCCTCTGATGGCTACTTCCAGCAGAATAATGCACCATGTCACAAAGCTCAAATTATTTCAAATTTGTTTCTTGAACATGACAATGAGTTCACTGTACTAAAATGGCCCCCACAGTCACCAGATCTTAACCCAATAGAGCATCTTTGGGATGTGGTGGAACGGGAGCTTTGTGCCCTGGATGTGCATCCCACAAATCTCCATCAACTGCAAGATGCTATCCTATCAATATGGGCCAACATTTCTAAAGAATGCTTTCAGCACCTTGTTGAATCAATGTCACGTAGAATTAAGGCAGTTCTGAAGGCGAAAGGGGGTCAAACACAGTATTAGTATGGCGTTCCTAATAATCCTTTAGGTGAGTGTATTTCTGCTGCATTAGTAATTTGCTGCAGTAAGTCTGGCTCCAGTTTAATTATGTGTTTATATTACCTACAAAGCGAGCACCGTTGATTTTTGTTTTACAGTCTTTCGTTGGTTCCTGATTATTATTCTGTGTGCGTTCCTCATTCATTAAACACCTGCTATTAAGCTACCACATTTGTCTTCTGCTGCACACTGTTACAAAAAGATCCAACAAACCAAGGAGACAGTGGGTTCAGAGTGAAGGACAATTACAGAATATGAAGCCACAAAAATGCCAACAAGGGAGCAGTGTCTGCAGTCTACAAGTGCACAAGGCATGTCTAAGAGATGGAATAGGAGGAATACCAGCGCCTCAGGACTTGGTACGGCGGGGTGATCTGAGGAAGCAAGATGAGGCTGATGACAATGAGAAGCTGGAGCGCTTGGTCACAGTCTCCTTCAGCCCTCTCCAGGCATCCAGCAGTTCATGCTCTTACCCTTCTCCCATCAGGCTGTTCCAAAGGGATTAAGGATCACCTGATTTCCCCTTGGACTTTTTGGGGGGGCTATTCTGTTGTGGACAATGGTTCAGTGGCAGTCACTATACCCAGACGTTCAGGTGTTGGAGGGAGCATGTGGGCAGGGTTCCATGACAAACCATTCAATGTCTGGGAAGAGGAGAGGCCCCTCCTTTCAAGCCAGAACAAGAGACCCCACCTTTCATGCCATAGCTAGAGGCCCCACCTTGCAAGCCAGACACAGAGGCCCCGCCTCCTAAGCCTGTGTCGGCATTTGCTGGCCGCAGCACACTAACGACCAGAGACTGCCGCTCAGCCCCTATGGACTTGTATTTATATTCATTAAACACCTGCTATTGAACTACCACATTTGCTTCCTGCTTTACTCCACACCGTTACTGCCAGGCCTCTCAATCTACCATTAACTCCAGCCGTTTAGCTGCATTTATATACTAATCTTCCCATTAGCATGGCTATTCTCCTCCGAAGCATCCAGAATGCAACCAGACATCGCAGCATCAGACCTAAGGTGTTGTTATCAGCATAAATACAATGGTTTAAAAAAAGGAAGAATTACAAGAAGGTTATTATTTTTGGCTTAAATTATTATGTAACATTAGAATATGAAAAACATGCAAGTACTTTTAAGACCCTCTATGCCGCCAGTGTCATTTTTAGACATCAACATTCTAAAGGTATAACAAATGTTTTCTAGGTGTAAAATACAGTTTTCTTAGTGTAAACATGTTTTGTTTGTTTGGTTCCATTGTTGAAACAATAAACCCAAGTTAAACGGAGTAAACACACTTTTATTGATAATGAAGTAATTATACAGTGCATCTAGAAGGTATTCACAGCACTTCACTATTCCCCCATTATATTTTTCAAACAATACCCCATAAAGACAATGTGAAAGAAACGAAAACAGGACATGTACATAAGTATTCACAGCCTTTACCATGACACTCAAAATTGAGCTCAGGTGCATCCTGTTTCCACTGATCATCCTTGAGATGTTTCCACAAACTGATTGGAGTCCCCATGTGGTAAATTTAGTTGATTGGACATGATTTGGAAAGGCACACACCTGTCTGTATAAGGTCCCACAGTTAACAGTGCATGTCAGAGCACAAACCAAGCCATGAAGTCCAAGGAATTGTCTGTAGACCCCTGAGACAGGATTGTATCAAGGCACAGTGGCCTGTATGGAAGAAGTTTGGAACAGTCAGCAGTCTTCCTAGAGCTGGCTGCCAGGCAAACTGAGCAAAGGGCCTTAGCCAGGGAGGTGACCAAGAACCCGATGGTCACTCTGACAGAGCTCCAACATGCCTCTGTGGAGAGAGGAAAAACTTCCAGAAGAACATCCATCTCTGCAGCACTCCACCAATCACACCTGTATCATAGAGTGGCCAGACGGAAGACTCTCCTCAGTAAAAGGCACAAGAGCCCACCTGGAATTTGCCAAAAGTCACCTGAAGGAGTCTCAGTCCATGAGAAACTAAATTCTCTGGTATGATGAAACAAAGATTGAACTATGGCCTGAGTGGTGTAACGGAGTTAAGAACATACTGTGATCTCACTCCACAGCAAGCTTGAAATGTCGCCGAAGAGCTATACAATTGGTACCTTTTGTATAGCTCACTTGGTTGGTACGTTGTGAAGCAGGGCTGTGACGTGTGTTGCGGAGCAGACATGTATCCATGTTAACAACCAGAAACACTGATGATTTTAAAGTGGTCTCTTTATTTTTTTCAGAGCAGTATGCTCTCTAAAAAACTCTGTGGTATTTCAGAAACAGATGCATTTATTTTTAGATAAATCAATTCCAGAAGCCTAAACACCTCCAAATCATTGTGTTGGTCATGTTTCCCACAAGCTAGACTCTGAAAACTTTTTCTCAATGCTTTATGTACTTTCAACGATGGCCATTGCAAGTAACCAAATTTTGCACCATTGATTCCTTTTATGTTACAGGTATCTGATGCCCCTGAATAGTCAGAGTATATTTTCTTCTTTGCTTGGACTGTTTCGTTAAATACGTACATGCCAAGGAGTTAGAGAGGGATTTTGTTTTGTAAAATTGTTAGTGCAAGTGATTAAATAAAACCATAATAGCTGGACAATTTCAGTTTTGATCAAGTGTCATTGAACTGTAATATACCACCATACATGTTTGAGCCAGAATACAGTGATGAAGAAAAACAACAACGACAGGAGATATAGTTGGTGAATACAGCTGCTGCTTTGGAACTCGCCACCGGTGAAACTATTGAGCCCAGAGTGAACTTGCTCTGGAGGTGTTTGTGTGGAAACTACCCAGCAATGGCAACATAGACAGAAAGTGTTTGTTGTAAGTGGATACAGGGCAACATTTTATTTTTTTTCTAGCCTATTTATTTTTGCACACAAAATACTGGTAAACTTAATCCAGCCTTGCCAACGTCAGTAATGATTATATCGCCCAAAAATGTTGATCTGTATAGGCAGTGAAGTTAACGTCAATCATCAGCCTGTTTGTGGCTTAAACGTTATTGGTGTGGACGTGGCCATAAATGCATCTGAAGAACATTATTCTATTATAAAAACAGAATCCAAAAACAGGATCTGGTGTTGTTACAATTTTATTTTCAAGATAGGCCTACATGTAAAACAGAAAAAAACAAGGAACTGTTTCTGAGTCAGTGAATGCTGCATTCACATTACAACGCCTCCCACCTCAAGGATGCGTCATTGAATATTGTGACCTTACCATCTTCATGCATTCAAATGTTCAATTATGGCCACTGGAATGAAATCAATGATTTGATGAACACGTTTTGTCAGTGTACGCTGCACATTTCCGAGACAGGAAAAAAAAGATCTACAATAAATACTGCCCCCGCTCGTGATTCAAACCCTTAACCTCTGTCTGAAAGGCGCTTCATATCCCAACGTGCAGTAGATACACAGTAAACCCCCATTTAGGCTATTTACTTACTGTAGAATGCAGGTAATATGTTTAAAACCAATTTTTGGCCAGCTTCTCTTCAAAATGTTTTGTCTCTTTTAGTATAATAATATTAAAAAACATGATGTCTTTTTAAATATAGAAATAGGCTATTTAAACGTGATTTGATCACGTAAACTGCATTTACAGAGTAAACCACTATCTGTCTCTGTCTGTAATAGTCCATTACATGTTCACTTTCAGATGAGAGACATCTGTACAAATGCACTGCTATTGGTAGCTATTGTACACAGTGTCTGACAATGACAGTCTTATCTGACCTATTTCAATTCAACAGAGAGTGTCTGAGCCCCAGACAGGTGACGATCAGAGGGATGTGATGGACAGTAGGGTGAATGTTGAGGTGAGTGGTAAAAGAGATACTTTAGAATAGCACTCTAAACCTGTTACAGTCGGTGCTCTACAATCTTAGTATCCTAATACATAACACTGTGTATGTTAATAACATTGTATACATGATTGGATTGTTGGTATCTTATGTTGTTTTCAAATTTGTCTTTAAAAATAGAAGTTGCAAACATGGTGCTGGAGGCATGTTTTTGCTTTTTTCTCACTTGCGGTTTTGTTGCACTTTGTTCAACCACTGTGTGATTCTTGTTTATGGCCGTACAATCATGTATGTAGATCCTTAAAATCAATAAAGGCTTATAATGAATGTAATGTTGTTTTGTTCTTCCCCAACTTTGCTTCCCCAGTGCTTTTACTCATGCAACACCAGTGACTTTTGATAGCTGTCATCACTTCTTTTAGCTATTTAGATTTTGGAAAGCTTTGTTAACTGTATGTTTCTTTGCAGTGCTATCAGTGATATATACCTTAAAATGTGAAGTAGGTTTGGTGCAATGGGCTGGGGTGGCATGGGGGGCACTTGAGCCACTGTTGCCGAGGGGCACCATGAAGTCTTAATACGGGTCTGTGAGGCAGTGTTTAACTTCAGTTTAGTTCAGTTGTTGATGGACTGCTCAGTGCTGCAGAGTTTGAAAAAGAACTCTCCCCACCCTGCCTCTGATTGGCTGTGAGGTTTAGGCATTAGGAGAGCCAGTTGTGAAGTTGAGAAGCACATGTAAAATGCTATTGGCCACGACACCCCACTCCCCTCCCAAATAGTTTCTCATCGGATCTGCACGAATGGTGTAGGTGACCCATTTTGGTTTAAAAAAAATTCACCTAAAGGTAAGGAGTTTGCATGCCTGCATTAATTATTTTCTAAACTAGTTTATAGAATTCAGTATAAATCACAAAGATTTTTATGTCACTAACATTTAAACTATTACTATGATATTTGCATACTCCATTTGCCCTAAAGGCGTGTTGCCAATGTAAAAATAAAAAATATTAGCTTTTTTTATCTGACATTTTTACCTGTGGGATTTGAACCCACAACCTTGGTCACGTCCTAACTTAAGGACCTAAACCTGGAACCTTGGTACATTCCAGCACATGGGACTTGAAGTTGCAATGATGCAGCGATTCATGGTTTTCTCCTCTGGTGACTCTAACACGGCTTCCTGTCCTTAATGAAGCTTGTCATTCCAAGCCACCCTGATCCTACCTGCCTGTCTTTATAGATGCTCCGGACATGCGCACATGATTGATAGCCTACACAAACACATAAGTACATACACACATACAAACGCACACAGCAACGCGTATGTACAGCATAATATCTGTAACCACTGTTGCAAGCCTCCAGATGCCACCACTGCCACCAAGGCAACCGTCAGCAGCCATTATCACCCCCATTTAGTGAATGATTAGAGCTGGGCAACAGAAGCAGGTCCCCCTCCCTTTCTGACTGGTGTCAAACACATCCACACACACATTAAATGAACAAACACCTATGCATGCAAACACACAAACGTTTTCTCTATAATACCTAAACAAATCAAATCCACATAGTCATTCCTACACATGAAAACACATACATTTATACATACACTCATATACTAACATACAAGCACACACTTACCCAGGCACACCACCCTAAATGCATAACAAAAACAGCCAATGTGTACGTGATTTGTTTGCAGTTATGACAACAGTGCAAGTGGATGCCATAACATCAGTTAACATTCCACTTGTCTTATTATATTTCACATAATTAATATTATACAGGCATTCTTTGTCACTAGATCAGTGATTGAGTAAACCCAAAACCATCTGAATCAATATGCAATCACAACAAGGGAAATGGAGTCACTCATTCCGGATGTGTAACTTCATAATTTTAAAGAGCATAGCAGGCTATTAGTCATCCTTAATGAAATTAGTGACTGTGTATGTGTAAAGTTTTGTGTGTAAGCAGTGCATGTGTGAGTTTGTGTTTGTGGGCACTATCTGTCATGTGGGTGGATGTGTGTGTGGGCATGTGCATGTCTGTATGCATTCTGTTTACATTTCCCTGCAACTACGCCTATTTGCAGTATGTGTGAATGTGTGCGTTTGTAGGTGTGTGTATGTGTGAGTGTGTGTATGTGTGTGTGTGTGTG
>JACXGM010033766.1:0-12179 GCA_016801145.1 Umbra pygmaea
CTAGATCACGTACCGACCTACTGGACAATGACTAGATCACGTACCGACCTACTGGACAATGACTAGATCACGTACCGACCTACTGGACAATGACTAGATCACGTACCGACCTACTGGACAATGACTAGATCACGTACCGACCTACTGGACAATGACTAGATCACGTACCGACCTACTGGACAATGACTAGATCACGTACAGACCTACTGGACAATGACCAGATCACGTACAGACCTACTGGACACCGACCAGATCACGTACCGACCTACTGGACACCGACCAGATCACGTTCCGACCTACTGGACAATGACTAGATCACGTACAGACCTACTGGACAATGACTAGATCACGTACAGACCTACTGGACAATGACTAGATCACACACAGACCTACTGGACAATGACTAGATCACATACAGAGACAACCTCCTCCAATCTGGGTACAGAAGACCTAGTTACTCTGTTTAACACCACAGTTGCAGATATTCTTGATACTTTTGCCCCACAAACTTAAGTGACCAAAAGTTAAAGTTCCACCCTGGCTTAACAGTGAGACTCGTGCCCTTAGACAAGAGTGTAGGAAAGCAGAACGGAAATGGAAAAAAGACAAGTTGCAAGTGTCCTATAAAATATTGAGAGATTGCCTAGCATTCTACCAATGTTTGAGAAAGCATCTAAAGCAATGCATTTTTCAGATATTATAACAAAAAATGCACAAAGCCCCACAATCTTGTTTAGTGCAATAAACACTACACTGAAACATGTTGCTGTTCTCCCTGATGCTACTCCTGAATTTATGGAAACATATTTGAGTTTCTTTATCAACAAGATTGACATTATTAGATCTCGTATCTCACCTACTGATCATTTAGTGATTCACCTTCTGATTTAGTACCATGCCCTGCTTCTCTGAATTTCATCTCTCAACATTGATGGATATAGTCTCACACATGAAGCCTACTTTCTCCCCTACAGACATATTTTCCTGACAACTTTTGATAGAGGACTTACTGTTGGTCTCAGCCTTTTGTCTGTATTTAATAGCTCTCTTATAAATGGCACTGTTCCATCCCATTTTAAACATGCTGTGGTTCAGCCTGTAATTAAAAACCTAGACACTACAGACTGTAATGATTTTAGACCCATTTCTAAATTGTAATTTACGTCCAAAATACTGGAGAAGGGTTTTCTTTCTCAGCTCTCTTCTTTTTTAAGTGAGAATGATGTATTGGACAACTTTCAGTCAGGTTTCAGAGTACATCATAGCACAGAAAAAGCACCTAGGTTGCTAAATGATTTGTTGCTGTTTGGTGATTCTGTAAATTGTGCTATTTTACGTTTGCTTGACCTCAGTGCTGCTTTTGATTCTGTTGATCATGTCCTCCTCCTGGATCGCCTCCAGCAAGGGGTTGCTATCCAGAGTGTCGCTCTACAGGGGTTCCACTCTTATTTGAAATATCAAACCTTTTCTGTTAATATTGGAAATATTTCCTCCTCTTCGGCATCGATCACTTGCGGAGTACCTCAGGGTTCGATCCTGGGTCCAATTTTATTCTCTTTGTATTTGCTCCCTTTGGGCTCTTTCTGTAAACATAATATACAATCACTGTTATGCTGATGATACACATTTGTACTTACCTCTAAAACCAAGTGCACCAAGTCATTGAAGTCCCTTTTTGATTGCCTTAAATATATTAAATGCTGGATGGCTAAAAACCTTCTCCAACTTAATGAGAGTAAGACTGAAGTGATACTATTTGGCTTCCCCAGATCAACTAATGAATTATCCAAGAATTTGGGGCCCTTGTCCAAAAATGTGCACCCCTATGGTCAAAATGTAGGTGTTATCTTTGATTCATCATTACAATTTGACAAGGGTATTTTTTTTCCATCTGAGGACCATTGCAAAGTTAAAATCCTTCCTCTCTGTTTAGGACTTGGACATGGTTATGCATGCACTTATATTGTCTCAAACTGATTATTGCAATACTTATTGCACCCCCCACCACCAAGACATTTAAGTCTTGTCTTAAACATTTTTTTTATCAGGTCATCCCCCACCACCAAGACATTTAAGTTTAATCTTAAAACATACTTTTATTCTTTTGCATTCAAGTCAGTTTAGGTGCACTCGTTCTTAACTCTCTTGTTTGTTTCTTGTTTCTATTTATTGTTGTACAGCACTTTGGTCAGCATTGCCTGTTTTTAAATGTGCTTTATGAATAAATTGACTTGACCTGACTAGTTGGTTACAGTCAGTGTCTGTTTTCATCTGACCTGCCTTGTGTGATTGCGAACGTGCGCGCGTGTGTGTGTGTGAGCAAGAACTGTGTGTGTGTGTGTTTGTGTGTAAGCATGTGTGTGTGTGTAAGCGTAAGTTTCTGTGACCTGCATGGCAAACAATAATGAAATACATTTTCAGATAATAACATGAATGTTGACAAATGCAGGGTTCAATTAGCCCCTAATCCAATCATCATCAGCCCATTGACATGAAGACAGCAGGGCTGTGTAGGCCCTCCTCAGGCACGGGCCACTTAACCTCTTACTTTAAATATACAGTGGGTTAGGCCTGATCAAAACAGCAGCTTCCCTACAGATATTACAGTACACCAACTAACAGATCTGTTTGAACTGCCATATTATTATTTTCTATTTATTTTAATTAACCGTTATTTAGCCAGGAAAAAAACTAATTGAGATTAAGAATCTCTTTGT
Organism: Umbra pygmaea; assembly: GCA_016801145.1. NCBI lineage: Eukaryota > Metazoa > Chordata > Actinopteri > Esociformes > Umbridae > Umbra > Umbra pygmaea. The sequence continues at coordinate 2,718 of JACXGM010033766.1, forward strand.
CAAGAGTGTTCTGGCCAAGACATGCAGCAGCAAGTCAGAATAGACAATGACAAAACACCAAACAATCACTGTATATATCTGTTTGTTTATGCCATTCAGGAACCCAGCTGTTATTAATACTACCATGCATGACTGAATATACCCACTGTATGTAGAAACTGTACCATAACATGACTTGAAGGAAGGACATGGCCTTTTCTCACAGAGAGGACAAAGGTACCTGGGAGTCACTGCTGCATTACAGGCTGCTGTTTATGTAACTCCACCCAGGTTAGAGGAAATCCACCCTTTATTTTTCATCAGCCAATCAAATTCAAATAGTTCACTCTTTACACTTTAAGTTCTCGGGGGGCTGCAGGGATCTAACAGTGACCTAGTGGTTAAAGCACATGACTGGTAACCAGCAGGTTTCCTGATCAAATCCCAAGCTGTCCAGGTAGATATGTTTAATTTTGTTCCTTAAAATAGCAGTGACCTAAAATGTGTAAGTTACTATTTGTTAGAGTTTCTGGTGAATGTATAACATGTAAAATGTTACATGTATTAAGAACATTTGCCAACTTTGCTTAACTAACTGAACAATAGCTTCCTATTTTAGGGTTATTGTTAAGGTTAGGGTTGGTTGAGGTTTGATTAAGGATAGGTTAAGGTTAGGGTTAAGATTAGGTTATGGTTAGGGTTAAGGTCAGGTAAGAGTTAAGGTTAGGTTAAGGTTAGGTAAAAGGTATCCATTTTGAATGGCTATAACCCATAGATTGCACAGGCCTACCGCCATTGTTCCTCTACTCTGATCTCCATAACTAACACCTCTATGCCCTATGTATCTCATCAATCAACAGGCCTGACAGTCTATAATGCAATTACTTTCTGTTCCAGGTGAAGGAGCAGAATAACACATCTACATCAGATGGAGGTAAGAGTTGATGTAGCTACATATTGGATATTTCACATTTCTTAAGGACTGGTGTAACAAATCCACTCCGTTTCCACAGGATCAGGGTAAGTGCTACAATATAAATATATACACACTGATTATTCATAACAGGGCATGCAAAATTGACAAATTTAAGTTAAAATTCATGCACAATCCGTGTAAAAACAATTTAAATATATATGTATGTATATATACAGTTGTGATCAAAAGTTTGCATACCCCTGGTGAATCGGTAATAGATGTACCCTTTTTAAAGAAAACATAAGCGAGCAGGCAAAACAATCTGTTTTATTTCTCATGGGATTCATATTAATATTCAGGTCATAACAGAATGGCACAATAATAAAACAAAACATGGCAAATCACCCCTGTTCAAATTTTTGCTTACTATCCAGTGCTCAATAAAGTGTATTGCCTCCTTTAGCATCAATGAGGACGTGCAGTTGTTTGTGATAGTTGTCTATGAGGACCTGAATTCTTGCAGGTAGTATAGCTGCCGATTCGTCTTGACAAAATGCCTCCAGGTCATGCATGCAAAGTCTTTGGTCATCTTGCATGAACCGCACATTTGAGATCTCCCCAGAGTGGGTCAATGACATTAATGTCAGGTGACTGTGATTGCCACTCCAGAACCTTCACCTCTTTCTGCTTTAACCACTGTAGGGTCAACTTGGCCTTGTGCTTAGGGTCATTGTTATGCTGGAAAGTCCAAGAGCATCCCATGTGCAGCTTTTGTGTAGAAGAATGCAAATTGTCTGCCAGTATTATCCGATAATTTGCAACATTCATCTTGCCATCAATTTTCACAAGGTTCCCCGTGCCTTTAGAGCTCACACACTCCCAAAACATCAGTAAGCCACCACCATGCTTCACAGTGGGGATGGTATTCTTATCCCTATAGGCCTTGTTGACCCCTCTCCAAACATAGCATTTACGTTGTGACCATAAAGCTCTGTTTTGGTCTCGTCACTACAAATTACAGTGCCAGAAGCTGTGAAGTGTTTCAAGGTGTTGTCGGGCATATTGTAGCTCATTTTTGTTCAAGTATTGTTGTACTGTGCTCCTTGAAACAACCACACCATCTTTTTCCAGAGCAGCATGTATGTCTACTGAGGTTACCTCTGGGTTTTTCTTTGTATCCCGAATAATTCTTCTAGCAATTTGGCTGAAATCTTTCTTGGTCTACCTGACCTTGGCTTGGTATCAAGAGATGCCCGTATCTTCCACTTCTTAATAAGTGATTGAACAGTACTGACTGGCATTTGCAAGACTTTGTACTGACTTGCCACTTAAACCTGGGTGTATCGCCTTGTGTGTCTGTACCAAGGCCAATTACACAAGGGTATGTAAACTTTTGATCAGGAACATTTGGGTAATTTCTACTATCAGTATGGTTTACAAAGGAGCCAAACAACTGTGTGATAATGAATGGCTTCATAAGATCACTGTCCTGACATTACAGTCAGATTTCTTTACATGAACAGTCATTGTCAAAATCAAAGCTGACATTTCACAATATTGTATAGGGTATGCAAACTTATGAGCACAACTGTATATCCATATAAATAATTTCTACAAATTCTATTAAGTTTTCTTATATACTCAAACCCTCCAGTGGAAATAGTATTTAAATTCTCTATCCACTGGGATTTATTTATTTTTCTCTACCCTATGCTCCATGAGTTAGTTTTCAGACCTGTTATCATTAAAAAGTTGTTTGAGTGATTGTGAAAAATACTAAAGTGTTATTTTAATAGTTAAAGGTGCTGCTTGAGTCTAGTTGGGATGTTGTATCAGGTTTTGCCAACATACAGTAGATATGGTGACAAAGTCTACATGAAATAGCACAACCCAGTATCACGGCCAGGCGGGTAATACACATGCTGGTCCATTGGGTTTTGCGGGTCAATGTCACGCTTTGCCTCGCCAAGGCGTGAAATTGAAATGCATTACGAAGGTACTCTACCAGCAGGAGGCGATACTTATCCAATCGCATGGTGACGTAGCAGAGTGTAAATTGTGTAGATTTAGCAGGTTGGTAGGCTGGGGATGGTGGACAGTCGTATAAACGCGCGACTTACATCCGGAGGATTTGAGTTCAAATCCAAGTGGACAATTTGCATGTAATTTGTTTTCTATTCCAGTGCGATGCAGACGTGTTGCACACATACTTTTTTACTCACTATTCCAGCGCGATGCAGACGTTAACTGCAAGGGTTCATAGTGGTAAAGGTTAGGCTTAGATCGAGATAACGGCAAGGGTTCTGAGTGGTTAAGGTTAGGGTAAGGGTTTGGTTAAGGCTTGAATCGAGATAATGGCTACATTTCTGAGTGGTTTTGTACTCGGCAAGGCTGAACCAGCATGTGTATTACACGCTTGGGTGCGGCATAGCGTCACACTGACACGCTGGACCAGTGTCTATTACACACTTGGCCGTGATAAGTGGCTGAATACCATATATGATGTTGGTATCTTAAAGGGTTATACACTGTGGAAGGGAAATGGGAATGGAGGTGTGTGCATGTTGGCTATGATTGTGTGAAACATATCTAGTGTAAAGTTCCAGTGATCGATGTGGAAGGTGTATTGGAGAACCTGTCTCTAACTAGATCTCTCAGGTTGGGGTTTTTACAGAATGCAGAGATAGGTTTAAAGTCCTTTAACTGGGAAAGTGTCTGTTGTGTGATGAAATGCAGTTCTGAGTTTCATGTGGACCGCTAGATATCTTTCAGGGTTAAGAATAGGTTGTGGGTTCTTTTTACTGGACTATGTCTACAAGTTTAATTCCAGTAGGACTGAAGAACAATGGGTGAGTATCTTTAACCTGGGTGGAGTTACTTAAAGATCAGCCTGTGAGACAGTAGTGACTCCCAGACACATTTCACCTTTGCTCCTTCAGAGGCGCTGCCATGTTGGATCTAATGGGTGGTCCTTCTCAGTGGTGGAAACAGTACTGAAAATCTGTACTCAAGTACAAGTACTGTTACATTACTGATACTACTCAACTAAAATTACAATTACTGGTGTTAAAAAACGTAATTAAGTAAAAGTACAAAGTATTATCCTCAAAACTACTCAGAGTACTAGTTACTTTTTAACATGTTCAATGCATCAACAAAAATAAAAAAAGTTGATCATTAATTGTTTAGCATAATGTAAAGAGTGGTACATTTGGTTAATTGACTGCTGATTTAACCTATTGTATTGAAATTGGTTGTCCTGATATTTTGTGCAGCGCACACATACATTAACTAGTTCTGTCCTAACTGAATCCCAAGCTAATGACACATTCTTCCAGGTGCGGCCATGGGCACTCGTCCTGCGTATTTTGTCCTTATTCCCACTGTTCTCAATGTTGTTGTCCTCTGTCATTCCATTTGGTTTGTTTCTTCAAACCTTCAGTCAGGGTTCAAAATGACTTAGGGCTCTTGGGGGGTCCCCTAAAATGTTGTTATAAAAGTTTGTAAAACAAATGGCCACTGGATTGAATAATAATGATATCTGAAAAGACTGTACCTATTTGGTAGAAGTTTTACTTTGATTCAAAGTAGTCAATCCATGATCCGAACCAAAATCTTTCGGGAAACATTTCCCAGGGCCATACACAGACATTTTCAGTGGCATGTTATTGCTTTAATTATTTAGTTAGCCTACAACATGAATATACTAAGATATGAACGTGACAGTCTTTTAACGATGACTTATGATATATTTGTCTATTTGTTTGTTATGCTACAGTACATAGGCTATTGTATTATTTGGGTATTATGTTTCATTTAATTTAGGTTAATTAAGATGTTTTACTGTTATGTGTCATTTCGAAGAGGGAAAAGTAGCACAATACATTTGTGCAGCAAAACTACTTTGAACCTGAATTAATGCCCTGTACTTGGCTGGGCTTTAGTTGGCTGATCTGAGCTGGGCTGTACAGTACATGGCTGGACTGGGCTGAGCTGTGGTCAGCTGGCCTTTTTAACTGTACTCTGTCGTGTAGAATATTGCTTAAATGATGGTAAAACCTTTGGCTATATTAAATACATTTTCATGAAGACATCTGTTAATAATCAATGTTCACTAAGTCAATCTACATTTTACCCCAACAACAGCTAATTTGTCATAAGCACAATTTACCCTTGAAAGAAGTTGAGCTTTTTTTTCCTCTTCCTCTCCATGATTAGCTGCCTAGGTATCTTACCAAGCTCTCATGTACACACTCATTCATGCTCAAATCAAATACATAAAAAAACTTTTTTGATTTGATTACTAGTCTTAAACTCACAGACTTGAAGACTTGTCATTATTAACTGGGCAAGTAGGTTGTTCAAGCTAGCTTTGAATTACTAGTCTAGCTGCTAGGTCTGCTGTAGTGATGGACATTCTGAATCACGATACTGAACTAAATCATTTAGTTCTTTTAATAAACAATTCTGATCTTTTGACTCACTGAATCATTCTAAAATCTCCTGTTTAATTCTATCTCATGATGGCATTATATAGTTTTCTATAATAGCACTGAATAAAAATTTTCCAGCACATAAAAACAGATTAACCATATTATTTTCCAAAATAAGCAAATTATTTAGTCTTTATAAAGTAAACCTTTGTCTACTTAAGTTATGCCCATCATTACCTTTGACTACATTAAAATGTGACACAGACCCTAAGAGTTATGTTATTACTTGCATTATGTAGTTAGCTCAACATATGACCACATTGTGATATGAATATGAACAGCTTTAAAAGATTACTTCAGTTGTAATATGCTATACTCTATTATTATTCTGTTAGGCTACATTGTCTATTAATGTATAATTTAGTTAACATATTTCATAACATTTGGTTAACATGTTTGATGCACATCATTGTGAAGAGGGAAAGGTACATTTAGCATAATCTGATGAGTAAAGTATTTTGTAAAAAATGTTTTTAACTAATTTAATGTAATTTAAATGCTTTAATTAGTATGTCCAACATTCCATTATAAAGAGAATAATTTATGAAACTGTAGTCTACAATTTCTATTAACTATCCAACACAACTTTTCAAAATCTTAACATAAGGTGTAGGCCTAACACCAATAACCTTCATTGCTGATAATTTTACTTTTTGTATTGACAAATACACAATATGTGTAGCAGTGTTCCTGACATGTCATACAAACTCTTTGCTGATTGGATTGTGTTCACTAAGTCTGCGTTTATAATCTCTTTCTTACTTTCTGTTTCTGGACTGTTTCTGAATATCAAACTGAGATTCTTTAAGGCTTGTGGGGGGAGTTGAAAGCAAATCTTGGCTGAACTCTGTGTGACTTCATAGGCAAAATCTCTGTGATTCCCATAACTTGCGCAGAAGTGATTCCCATGAACAAATCTTTTAGAGCTGCAATTCAGGACACCCAGTTCACTGAAACGACTTTTTCGTTCAGAATTCGCACATCACTAGTCTGGTTTTAACTGCCAGCACATTTGGCTTCAATACCCAGAAAGCTAGCAAGAAACATTGACAAACGTACTCTTCTAATCATTAGTGGGTATCTACTTAATGCAACTTTTGATATAGGATATAATAACAAAATGATAATATTGTACTATAACTAGTTATGGAGAGAAACATATTCAAATCACGTACAGGATTATCATTCATGATTTCAGTCTTAACCGTCTGTGCGGAGTTTCGGTTTGCCGCGTTCAGCTACATGTGTGCACGAGCAGTATGACAGCAGTCTTTGATGCTGGATTAGAACTCTCGTTCTACTCGTTTGCGATTGGGTGAAAAAAAAATCTGTTAAAATTTTGATATAATTAATTTTATTTCTACTCAGTAGCGAATTTTGATTTAAAAAGTAGCGAAGTACTTTACATAGTGAAATGCCTACTTAAGTAAGAGTAAAACAAAAGACTTGAAAAAATACTCATGAAAGTACAAGTACCCAAAAATAATACTTAATTACAGTAACGGGAGTAGTTGTAATTTGTTACTTCCACCACTGGTCCTCCTCAGGTCTGTAACACTCCTGTTTCCTGCAGGTTAGGCAGGCTGGTTGTTAGAGAGGAGGGTTATTTCACCACCAACAGTGCTGTTTTGTCAAAACCAAGGGGTGTAATAATTATAAAAACAGTATTAAGAGTCCTTAGAGTGGAGCTCAGTAGTGTACAGTGGAGTTCAATAGAGTACAGTAGAGTTCAATAGAGTACAGTAGAGTTCAACAAAGTACAGTTGGGTGCAGATGGCTCAGTGGTTAGGGAGTCAGACCTTAAGTCAGAAGGTTGCCAGTTTGATTCCTGACTGTGCCAAATGTTTTGTGTCCTTGGGCAAGTTAGAATAAGTACACAAACTTCTAATTGGTGTTACATTTTGAGTTTGTTTTATGTTCTTATATTAGGACCCCCATGCAGTTTTTGCTTTTAATATTTTGTTTAATTATAGGTAGCGGTGTTTGTCATATTTGATAACAATTCATTATGGGTCTAAGCATATTGTTAAACACTGCTAACTAACTAACTCATATTACATTTAAGCGTTATGCCATTTAATGTCTCTGCAAGACATTTGTTTTGATAAATTACAGGATATGATTGTGATTTCAAATTATTTGGATTTATGGAGTTTTCAAGTGTTGTAAAATATGCTAAAAAGAGTGGAGGGGTGTGGCTTTCAGATTTAAACACAATATTTACTCTCACAGGGTGCAATTCTAACTATATCTAAAGACATTCACCTTCATCACATCACAATCTTCTCATCTGACCTAGTAGTTCATAGCTGAGTAACCCTGCGTCAATAAACCAATAACACCTCTAACTGACTGTGCGCTATCTGACTTGTCAAAAACAACCTGACATTTGTTCTGAACATCTACTCAAATTGGGTGTTTTTTTATTCAAGCATTATATTTTCTGTTTTCACACTTTGCCTGTTTTGAACAATTTGTACTTTTATAGCTACGTTCGACACATTCCATCACATACTACATTTAACATATGTTTGAGTGCGCTGTCCTGCCTAAAAGGAATATGGTTTTGAACTTATGCTGTTAAATTATGTCCAAGTGAACACAAAAACAATTTATAATTATGCAAAGGGTTCAAATACTTTCAATCATTGTTGTAAAGTATTTCTATCACACTGAATTTGTTGATAATACTTCATTAGTATAGTGGACTTACAATGGGTTCTGTAGTTTAACCAAATTGTTTTCTTTAGAATATTAAGTCAAGTCAGTTTATTTATAAAGCACATTTAAAAATAACCAAGGTTAATCAAAGTGCTGTACAGAGATATAAAATTATGATAACAAAACATGGAAAAATCCTAAACACAGTTAGCACACACAGAACATTTTAACACAAGTGTCTCTAGGCCAATTTAGAAAGCCGTTGATAAAATATATGTTTTAAGACAGGATTTAAATACAGTAATAGTGGGGGAAGACCTAATTGTAAGTGGAAGTTTATTCCATAGCCTGGGGCTCACAACCGAAAAAGCCTGATCACCCTTCGATTTTAAAAGAGACAAAGGAATATTTAAAAGAAGCTGATCAGATGATCTCAGATTATTACTTTAACGTACATTAATGTACGTTGTGCTGGATCGGAACATTTCTTAAATGATTAAATATGGACTGTAAATAGTTGCTGAACTATTTGATAGTTTTACAGATTTTAACTGAATGGTGGGTTTGAACATGAAAAGCCAGCATGGAGGCTCTGTGCTGGGGACACAGCTGACACATTGTGTTTATTAAACTGTGGTCTTAATTCAACACAACAACATCCTATGAATAAATTACAGGACATTACTTGTTACGTTGGAGACAAACTAACTCCTCCTGGGGAAGTGCCTTCAGACAAACAGCTGGTTGATTACAACAAAAAAGTAATTAAATGACAATAGTCCATAAATAATCTTTGCACGCACACATGCAGGAACACGCACACACAAACAAATGCTGAGACAACTGTTTTTCACTTTATGCCATACCATTTAATGAGTATACATACTATTCATTGACAAACTTGTAAAAGATTTACAAAGTCTGTTGCCCTGATTAATTACTCAACACAACATTCATTTACGTAGATAATTATTACTTTTTAAGGTTTAAAAAAATTGCATTTCAGGCAAAATTTCAATGGAACTGCAGAGATAATATCACAAAGAAACAATCATTGTTCAAAATGACCGCAGAGTTTTGGAGCAAATCATTTTTTGGCATGCTGACATTAAATAAGAGTCACTGCTAATTCTTGAATCAAGCGTCATTTGATTGACCCACCATGGGACGTGCTGCAGTGAAAATCAAACACACTTTCAAAACTGCAGCTCTGAAATAAAAAAAAACAATCAATTTCAGCCTGGAAATATTGAATTTTGGATGTCAGCATGCTTTCTCAATCACAAGCCAAAAAACAATGTAAGACGTTAGTAAAACAAAATTCATATAAATCTCTCTCTCTCTCTCTCTCCTGTCTCTCTCTCTCTCTCTCTCTCTCTCCTGTCTCTCTCTCTCTCCTGTCTCTCTCTCTCT
>JACXGM010033767.1:0-12179 GCA_016801145.1 Umbra pygmaea
ATGGATAGATTAGTGGGTGGGGGTTGGATGAACGGTGTAGCATGGATAGATTAGTGGGTAAGGGTTGGATGAACGGTGTAGTATGGTCAGATTAGTGGATGGGGGTTGGATGAATGTTGTAGTATGGTTAGATTAGTGGGTGGGGGTTGGATGAACGGTGTAGTATGGATAGATTAGTGGGTGGGGGTTGGATGAACAGTGTTGTATGGTTTACCTTGCTGCTGTTGGGCATCATACACGCGGATCTCGAAGATGGGCGGTCGTTCGTTTCGGAGCAGGGTGATGCTCTTCGTGAACTGGTCCAGTTTGTAGATGCTGCCACTGCGGTACTCATTCCAGAACAGGAAGTGTTTGTAGTGACACAGACCGAAGGCGTGGTTTAACTCCTGACCCTCATAAACTGTCTGATGACAACAAAACAACAGAAAAGAGGTGATGAGGTGATCAGGAGACTTCATAACCAAGAAACCCTCTGGAAATCTCACTGAATACATTATCATTGCCTAGTGTTACCATAGTCACTATACAGTACTACTGTACTATAACTCTTACTTGATGAGTTAAGTCAAACAATCCTTAGGTTGTACTTCCTCTCGTGATACATTGTAATTTTTATTATGTGCTGACTTGGCATTCTTGGCTGCTGAATTATTGTTGCGGTGGACAATCTACAGATGTCTCTCGTCTAATCTTTTGGTTAAATAGTGATATGCACCGCGGTTTACCACAGGGGGAGTTTTATAAAAACAAAAAAGTAAAGTTTTTGGCCACCAAGTAGCCCCAGTTTGAACAACAGCTGCACAAAGCTGTGTTTGGCTTACAGCTGTTTATAATTTGACTTGCTTAACATAGCGGGTATCCGTATCATTAAAGAGTTTTATATTTTATTGTATTCAAAGAGACATCATGTTCTGAAGAGTATCACACCAAAGATATTACCGGCATTCTAAGTAAATAAACCAATGCTACTGTACTCTGAGGTCCACAAGCTAATTCTGATATTTTCTGCAGATCTCTCTAAAGGCCGCATAACCTGGAGGAAAAGTCACTGGGCTTATAAGCAAAAGGTTCCTGGTTCAAATCATGGCAAATCCTATATTTTGTTAGTATTAACAAATATACAAAAATCACCTATAAAAATGTATGTTAGGTTAACGATTATTGTCCAGTACAGTAAGCTTTGCATCGAATAATAGATAAGTTAATTACAGTATGTTTTTCAAAAAGCACAGATTTCACTCCATAAATCACGAGTAGATTATTTTTTGTGGAGATAAAAACAAACAAGTATTACAAACTATTCAAGTTGATTATGTATTCTGATGTTATATACAATCCCTTAAATGTGATCTTTTTGCCCTTGGCTTGATTCCATACTGAAACTCAGAATAAAATAAGTTCTAATTGACCCAAGTATATTATCAACTGAAATCTTCATTTCACTGTTATTTACTCTTACCTCTAAGTTATATCTAAAGATGTTTGTGAGTCAGTGTTTGTCAGTGAATGCTGCATTCACATTACAATGCGTCTCACCTCTCCTACCAAAAGTCTGATCGCCATTCTCATTTTTGGAATTCCCTAAAAACACCCCCCCTCAATCGATCTGACTGACCCACAGACTTTCGTCCCCGCAAACTACATCACAGACACACATTCTGAACTGTGTTTCCCTCCACGTTCCGCTTCATAGTTACTGTTGCTACGACAGACCCCGGGAGGAGACTGCTTGGCATAAATGTTAAGAGAATTTGGCTGTGCTCGTGCTTTTATATAAAAACAAATGTATCACTGTTTTGGGAAAATACTGTAGTCTCTGTCCAAAATTTTTTATTTCCACAGATAGAGAAGAGACGAGAACCCACAAACTTTTGCATCTAGTGCGACTCATTAACCCGTTACGTCACGTGAATGAATAAAATTGTTCAGTCAGGATAAATCCAGATAAACAAGTACTTGCGTTCACCAAGGAAGTACGGACATGTGACCTTCATTTATTTGTTAATATCGACAAAATATAGGCATTTCGGTGAACAGGAACCTCTTGTTTCAAAGCCCAGTGACTTCTCCTTTAGGCTATGTGGCCTCTATAGAAATCTGTAGAAACATTAGAATTAGTTTGTGTACCACGGAGTACACACAAGTTTGTACATTTACTTAGAACGCAGGTAATATCTTTAAAACCGATTTTTGGGGTCTTCTCTTCAAAACGTGATGTATCTGTCAATACAATAATATCAAAAAATTGTTCTGTTTGAATACAGTAATAGGCTATCTAATGTTGTGATTAGATCATGTAACTGGCTGCGTTTACAGAGTATAGCGGTCTAACGCCACTATCTGGCTGTAATAGTCCATTACATGTTCCCTTAATGCATCATGTTTTGATGCAGTAGGATTGCCTCAAAATTAGATGAGAGACATCTGGTGTGGTCGTAGTAGCATTGATGTTAAGACTAATCTTGTGTTCCGTGTTGTTGAGGTAGGCAATCTAGGTGCGGTCATAGTAGCGTTAGGGTCAGGACTAATCTTGTGTTCTGTGTTGTTGAGGTAGAACATCTAGGTGCGGTCATAGTAGCGTTAGGGTCAGGACTAGGGATGCTCATTTCGGGTAATTTTCCTGACCGACAACCGGAACTCGTTAACCGATTATTAACCGTTAACTGATAAGATTATAAGATTCAATTGGCTTTAAATAAAAAATGTAATTGACGAGTGTCTGTAACCCGTTAAATATACAAACTTTTTTTCACAGATTTGTTTTAATGTCTAAAGAGCATACAGAACAGATCAACAACAGCTGCCGGGTGCACCAGCTTTGCGTATAAGTTCACTTGGGTGCAGCTGTGTCGATGTTTTGTTTCACAAACTACACTGGCGTAAAGTCCACACCAACCAAAATATTGTCGCAGATAATTTGTCGTAGACGTTTTCACTTTCTATTTTCAATCAAAGGAAAGTAGCCTTGATGCAGTGTTTACCGAGTTGTCAAATTATAAAATGAAAACAGTCGGTGACAATCTGGAACAAGGTTGTTGCTTACAGGAAATTTCCTACTGCAAATAAGGGATATATTTCATTAACACAACACAAAATGTTGATAACGCTTGCTATGCGTTATACCTACTTAACAATATCTGCCGAGCGCAACCATTTCATTGAAATTACCATTACGGTCCTCTCCGAAAATAAAGTGCGTGTTGTCAATCACTGTGTGTGTTGTTTTTAAGTTAACATTATTTTGTCGGCTATAATGCATCAGGAGCATGATGAATTATAGCCGATAAAATAATATATGCTTCGAAATACGATAGTGGTATATGTTTCTGTACATGAAAAAATGAAAGCGCAAGTTAATATCACAGTCATCATAAATGTCCAAGGGTTGTCATTTTAAATGTAGAACGCGTTGCAGACGCAAAACAGGCAGCCGGTATATTTCGCTCCTCATTACCTATATCTCCCCACCTTTCAAAACGAAGCGCCAGGCTCTGGTTGTGCATGTCAACGCGCCACGTGATTTAACTAATATAGGTTATGTATACGTATAAAAAAAACTTCTTAACCGTTTAACTGATAGTATTAATCGGTCAAATGTTTTACTTTTGGTTAACGGTTAAAAGGTCAATATAAGCATCCCTAGTCAGGACTACTCTTGTGTTCGGTGTTGTTGAGGTAGAACATCTAGGTGCGTCATAGTAGCGTTAGGGTCAGGACTAATCTTGTGTTCAGTGTTGTCGAGGTAGAACATCTAGGTGCAGTCATAGTAGCGTTAGGGTCAGGACTAATCTTGTGTTCAGTGTTGTTGAGGTAGAACATCTAGGTGTGTCATAGTAGCGTTAGGGTCAGGACTAATCTTGTGTTCAGTGTTGTTGAGGTAGAACATCTAGGTGCGTCATAGTAGCGTTAGGGTCAGGACTAATCTTGTGTTCGGTGTTGTTGAGGTAGAACATCTAGGTGCGTCATAGTAGCGTTAGGGTCAGGACTAATCTTGTGTTCAGTGTTGTTGAGGTAGAACATCTAGGTGCAGTCATAGTAGCGTTAGGGTCAGGACTTACCTTGCGTTCAGTGTTGTTGAGGTAGACCATCTCGATGCGGTCGTAGTAGGCATCTACCCAGTACAAGATGCCCTGTGGGATGTCCAGGCTCAGCCCATTGGGCCACAGGACCGTCTTGCTGGTCAGGAACACGTTCCTGTTCGACCCATCCATCCAGGCCCGCTCAATCTTCCCCCTCTTGCTCTCCTTGGGGTCCTCCTCCCAGTCGGTCCAGTACATCCACCTGGGAGACAGATGGGGAGGGGAATCAATCAGAAAACCTCTGAGTCTCACTCCCTAACCACTGAGCCACCTGACACCCTGTCTCTCTTCCTCCTTTCTCACTCTTTTCATTCCATCTTTCTTCTCTCAATTTCTCTTTGCCTCTATATTTTTCTGTCTGTCCGGCTGATTGACTGCAGGTTGTAGTGGAGCTGAGTGCCTCTCTTCAGGGAGCGTGTAGGCCCATCTCTCTCTGTCATTGCCTTTCTAGAGTGTGTGTCTCTTGGGATCAGATCAGGGGAGGTTGCATCAATACCAGCCGACACACAGATTAAGACTGTATGGAGACTGCACACTGGAGATTGGACGCAACACACATACAAACAGACACAGACAGGTACAGAAACACACACAGAAACTGCTCCAACCCCTGTTCAGCGTAGAAATAAGGGAAAACTGTTGATACACTTACAATGGGGAGAAAATACTTTTTAAATGTTGTTTGAAAAAACATTAAATACAAAGTAAACACAGAGGGTAAAAAATGACACTAAAATATACAAACTGAATTCCTTCAGACCACACAAAATAATAAATGTAACAATTAGAAACTCTATAAACTCTATAAACTCTATAAACTCTAAAAACTCTAAAAACTCTAAAAACTCTAAAAACTCTATAAACTCTATAAACTCTATAAACTCTAAAAACTCTATAAACTCTATAAACTCTATAAACTCTATAAACTCTATAAACTCTATAAACTCTATAAACTCTATAAAGATTTTTTGTTTTCTGGTGGCCTAAAGCTGAATTCACACCAGACACGGTAAAAAATCCCTGTACGGCATCGTAATGCAGACACACGTGTACACTGCAATCAACATCTTAATCCATCTTCCGCATCTACGAGATGGTGGGCAACATCGCATACAACTGTCCACCTCCAGCAAGGTGACTGACAGGAGCTGTTTTCAGTTTAGTATTCATTGACAATACGAAAACTATCTACTGAGCTGTCAAAGCTTGTCTTGCAATCTCACACACCCATAGATGAAAGCGACATATTAGCTCTTTCTCTGAGGTAAATCAACTTCCGGTTCTGGCACCGTACGGCAAAGCACCGCGCAAGTCGGATAACTTCAACTCTTGCGACACACCCGCCGCACCGCATCCACATTTTGCCGGTTCCGGTAGATTTGCCGCAGCGGTGTGCATTGCTTCCTATTGAAATTAATGGACTTCCGCTGCAATGCAACCAGTTTGCCGGATCTGGTGTGAATCCAGCTTAAGGCTTTTGTACTGTATTTTATAGTGGTTGCAAAAGAATTCAGACATACAGTACTATTGTGACATTTATTTAAATGTTAGGCTTCTTTGATGAATGTCTAAAAGCTTTGTACACCTGGACTGGCCTGTCATGGTGATGGGTGTTAATGATAGCTGTTGCAGATAAAACTCCAATGTATTTTGTCTTGATTATTGTTCTGTTCACAGATGACCTCCTCTCCTATAATCCAGCATGGAGCAGATTGAAGATGTTCTCTCTTGTCTAAACACTTTAAAACCATTTTCCTTACTGCTTCCTTCTCTCTCTCTCTCACTTGCTCTCATTTGATCTCTTACTCCGTCTCTCACTTCCGACTTCTTTCTCTTACCCATTTAGGGGGTCAACAACGATGGCGCGAGGGTGTGTCATCTTGCCCTCGATGATGGTCTTGCGTGTCTGGGAAGCCTTCTCCAGCCTGGCCACGCTGATGGTCTTCTTGGGCCCGTCTTCCGTCCAGTACATGTTATCAGCCATCCAGTCCACTGCTATACCTTCCACCGTATGGATCCCTGAAAACACACAGCAGGTCCTCTTAAACACCACAGAGCTAGACATGTAGAGCCACAATGGCCGCCTTGACAACGATGAATTCTGACTCTACCATCTGAATGTCTTAAAACACCACAGAGTTAGACATGTAGAGCCCCAATGGCCGCCTTGACACAATGAATGGAAGACAAAACCCACAGTCAATAAATGTGTCTTTAAAAATTGAATGTAAATTTGTTCAAATATATGGTCCACTGTTTTCCAAACACTGAAAAAGGCGGTTGCTGAAACGCATCCTTTTGTCAAGATTGCTGCTGCCAAACTCATTCAAAAGAAACATCTCGTGAGTGTGCATATTTTTCTTCCATTCGTGAAATACTGGCCAACCAAAGACAATTTATTTCCACTATAAATATTTGAGCACAATATTTCCTACGCCTTTCCACTAACCACACCACCAGCCAAGACACAGTGCTACAGTTGCATTATGTTAGTTAGAGCCAAAGGTCCACTAGTTCTGATCAAACCCATGCAGGTCATGTGCTCTACCTTCAGTCAGGATGTTGTCTCGCTCTGTGCCGTCGATCTTCTGTCGGCCGATGAGGTAGCTGCTGGCATCAGCAAAGTAGATGAATTCACTCTCTGAGTGGAAGTCCAGGGCTCTGGGGTTTAGCAGGTTCTCTATCGGGATCATGTATTCATCGGGCACCTTCGCATTCATGTCCATTCCTCGTATGACCCCTGGACGACCTTTACCGTACACCAGGAACAACTCATGCTCCGGCTCTGTAAGACAACATGGGAGAGACACAGTACTTAGTGGGGTTTATATAGGAGGGCTGATGTAGGGTCTCCCCTGCCTAGTTTATCTTATGGATCTAAAAGGATAAACTGATCCCTGACATGGAAATTCTGAGTTTATGAATGTGTGTTCTGGAATGTGAAATTATTAAAAACATCTCAAACTTCTGGGCTTTTTCTTTAATTTAGTCCTTTTTCAAACTTTGATTAATTCATTTGAAAATTCTGTTATGAAAGAGCAGATGTACAACGTCTTTAGAAACATTTTCCCATCTCAAGAGATTACATTTAAAAACAACAACATTTAGTGCCTATTGAGTGCCAAATAAATCAACAGGACTGCCGATTTAATCCTTAATCTTGTCACAGAGGGAATGTAAGCTGGTTGTTTACAACGGGGAGTGGCCTGATTATTTTATAGAAGGGCACTTCGTTTAATATTACAGTTGCTGCAGTTCCATCACCAAACTCCAGAAGGACAGAATGTAAATCCTCATGAATTGGTAGTGCTGTAGATGGTTACTATGCAGAATATTGCACTGGTAATTCATAAAGAATGATCATTCATACAGCACAATATACTATGTCAATATAAGAGGTTGTGCCAGGCCTATGTGTACAGTGGTATTGTGATTCAAATTACATTTTTAATCTGTTCTCTACAAGTTTAGAAGGGACTGCGCGTTGAGAACAAACATTTGCACAGCATGTGATCCCTGTATACACAAAGCTTCAGGAAACCTCAGATGAACTACAAATTAAAGATTCCCAAAAGGTTGGATCCAAAGCCATGCTAATTATAATGGGCTTTTATTGAACACCGGTGCACATTCTCCACATAATATCAAAGAGTACTGTCAGAGTTTGTTGAGGCAGTCTAAGCTCCTGACTTGCTGATACAGCAACAAGGGTTCGATTCAATTGAATGTGCCCTTCTTTTCTGTTTACCTCTATATGCCTGTCTCCTTTACCTCTACTCTTTCAATATTCACATTAAAATGTTGCAGACTTATTAATCTGCTCAGTGGGGACTCATTTTCCAGGAGACCTATCATTATAGTCTAGAAACAGATCAATATGTTGTTTCTTTCATATCATTATTAATATGAGTACACTACCCATAGGCTAAAGCAGGTCAATCAGAGTTGGGGTTGTACATAACATCAGTCAGCAGACAGAAGTAGTGAAAACTCAAGAGAAACCTGTTTTATATGAGGCACATTAGTTTTAACTCATGTGGATGCAGGTTTAGTCATTCAACCTTCACTGGCCTTGGCTCATAATCAATAATGAAACCCATGTCTCCGTCTGCATCAAAGTTCCAGTGGGGCTTCCAGGCATGTACATTGATTATGGATGCTGGTTGTCAATGTCATGCATAAGTCAAAGCATTTTTACTGCCCAGACGTGAGCTTTTCCAGTTTAAAGTACCGTAGTGAAAGGTATCCAGAGCAGTAAAAGAGCTGATAGGTGGAGCTGAATGTGAATAGGCTGTGATTACACTCTAGGGATCCCAGCAAGCAGAGATGCCACAAGTTAGTGTAATAGATAACTTTTCTGGGTTGGGCTGAGTTCACAACTCATGGGAAGTTCCTCAAGAAGACACTAATGACCAGGAAAAAAGAAGTTCTGTCATTTTAGAATGTTTCCCATTGTTCCAATTTAAGGTAAAAAAACAACTTTTTCAGTGGATTTCACGTCAAATTACAACCTTTCTTTTACAGTGTAGTCATGTTTTAGTTGTTATAGATCACTGGGAAGTTATTCATTCTATTACCTGGTCAATAGGGTCTTACTGAGGAACTTCCCAAAAGTTGTGAACTCAGCCCAACCCAGAAAAGTAATCTGTTACACTAACTTGTGGCATCTCTGCCAGCAAATAACAGTTCTGGTTTTAAGGGTAAATGTAAAGAACATGCTTGTGGTGCAGTAAGGCTTATGGCTTTTTTCCATTACAGGACCGTACCGTACTGTGCCATACCATACCCATCACTAGGGGTGGAATGGTACATGTATTCATATTGAACCGAAACGGTATGGGTGTCACGGTTCGGTACATGAATTTACACTGAGAATACACGGTATAAAAATAAATAAAACTTATGTGCAAATTAATTAATGTAATGTGGAACTACCGTTAGATACGCGGGTTGTTTATGGACACCTAATCTGTAGTCCCGCCTTAGCTCTGAAGCTAAGTAGCTGAGCTCCACCTATGTATATGCAGTTTTTTGTCAGGTCGACGGTCCGGTGAGTGAGTGAGTGATAGCAGCACTAAGGACGAGTATGGCGAGTGGTGGCGACCCACTAGAGTTAGTGGATCCGCCGACCTCTAAGATAGCAAGTTTGGGAAAACTTTGGTTTCCCAGTCAGGTACAGTAGTACAGGCGATAGAGTGGTGGATAAGATGAGGACTGTGTCAGCATTGTTCAGCAGTTGTTGAGTATGTGAGTGGAAATACATGCTAACGGATATCCGATGCCATCACCCAGATGTGCTAGCTCAGGATAGAGAGAGAGACTGTATGACACTAGATGTTAAAGCCTGAGAAATGCACAATAAAAAAAATTGCGTTCTGCATTTTTGTTTAGCTTTTCCCACCATTGTACCGAACTCATACCAAACCGTGATGTCTGAACCGAGGTATGAACCGAACCGTGACATCTGTGTACCGTTACACTCCTAACCATCACGGGACCAATCGTGTTCCTACCTATAACTATCCCGCTACGAAAGCGTACTATACGGACTATATCAGAGGAGAAAAATACCTAGTACGGTGGGTGTGGTTACGAACAGAGAAATTCTACGGACAATGTTTGTTGGTTTCTTTTTCAATATCAAGAAATACGTTTTATTTGAAATGGCACTTAGACCTGGTATATTTGTATTAGAAACCAAGATTGTGTTTTGCTACTATAAACTGGATATCAACACAATTAGAGTAGTAAAAAGTAATGTGACTTCACGACTCAAACCACACAGATCGCAATTCAGGTGGATTGAATCCTGAATACTGATTGGATAAAATTTGTGGTACAGTATATGATACTGGGGTTTGTTGTGTTGATAGCATACCATGGCTTACTATGTATTCAGGAACTCCACCATGTGATACTCATTATTTTTTAGGCTATACGTACTCACTATTTTGAGGGTCTGACATCAGTGAGGTAGACTATAGGTACTGACGATTTAGAGGGTCTGACAGAGTGAGGTAGGATATAAGTAATCACTATTTAGAGGGTCTGACATCAGTAAGGTAGGATATAGGTACTCACTAGGGGCTGACATCAGTGAGGTAGGATATAGGTACTCACTCTTGCAGGACTTCCCGTCACTTCCAAGGCTGAAGCCAGAGCGACAGCGGCAGGTACGAGTCTTGTGGCTGTTTCCCAAAAGGCAAATATCAGAGCAGCCTCCAGCCTTTTTGAACTGGTCAGGTTCACAGGCGTGGCTACGCACTGGAGGACAGAGATGTGGACAAAACTACAGTTAACACCAGGACCCCCACACCATTTCACCAAACAGCTATAGGCTCTGTTGACACGGGTGCCCCAGGGTGTGAAGGTACCTGGGGGCTGGCGTCTCTGGTGGTACACATGCAGGGCTCCTCCCTTGTCGACACGTGCCACCACCTGGTAGTCAGAGCTGTTGAAGCGGTTCACCCTGATTACACTGGTCTTTGGCTGCATGTTGCCATTGTCCGAGTTAGTGGCATACAGGTAGTTCTCAAACACTGTCAGACCGTACAGGTGCTCAATCTGACAGAGACACAGGGAATGGAGAAGAATGAGCAAGCGGCGTGAAGGGAGGAATTTGGAAAAATAGAAAGTGATGAAGAAAGAGAGAAAATGAGAGGAAGAAAGAGAACAAATGGGGAGGAGAAGAGAACGATTCAATAACAAATGAGTCAAAATGGACACAGCTCAGCATTTCCACTGGACAAGTAATGTGTGTGGATTTGGATTATGACTCGTGTCTAAATTTGTCCAGTTTTCATTCTTACTAAACTAAACACACAATGGGAGAAAACGCCTCAAGGTTCCAGAAAGCAGCTCCCACTGACGATCTACCATTAACATCCCAGGGAGTTGGGAGCTGAATCAAACACACCGACAGCCCAGACTTATTTATTTATTTATTTTCTTCCCAGTTGTTCTTGTCCGACACTAACCCCGCTAAGTTGGCAGCTCCCTTCTACAGATGTGGGATGGTGAAGGGCGCTCAAAGGGTTCATCCGACCACATGCCGCTGAGCCGACCAATTCTTTTCACACTGCTCATCCAACACGGATGCCTTTAGTCCGATCATGTAGGGGATGATTATGCTCACTAACTATACCTCAGTGGTTGAATTTACAGGCGCCTGATCTGCACAGGGTGGTTGCTGGATTCCATTTGCACTGCTTGGTGCTGGAGGTCCAAGCAAATTTGAAAAAGCCATAGTCAGGCTCAAAACACTGACTAACATGGTGTAGTTTGACCTGCGAGCCAGGGACTTAACCCGACATCCTAGACATGATAGAGGGGAACACACGCATACAAATAAGGTGTCTTTCTGTGTGTGTGTGTGGGTTCACATGTCTTTGCTCCCGGGTTCAGTCTGTATATAAAAGCAATTACTTTTGTAGACAGAGACAAGTACCGGTAACAGGTTTGCCACCTCGGCCTCAGCACCATCCACAGAGCTCTGCCTTAAATCCTTTTAATTAACTGTCTAATGAAACGGCTCCCCCCCACTCTCCACAAAATAGCTCCCTGTACAGTAGCAGTTACAACATTCACATTAGACCACAGCTAAAGTAGCAGTTACAACATCCATGTAAGACCACAGCTACAGTAGCAGTTACAACATCCATGTTAGACCACAGCTACAGTAGCAGTTACAACATCCACGTTAGACCACAGCTACAGTAGCAGTTACAACATCCATGTTAGACCAAAGCTAAAGTAGCAGTTACAACATCCACGTTAGACCAAAGCTAAAGTAGCAGTTACAACATCCACGTTAGACCACAGCTACAGTAGCAGTTACAACATCCATGTAAGACCACAGCTACAGTAGCAGTTACAACATCCATGTTAGACCACAGCTACAGTAGCAGTTACAACATCCATGTTAGACCACAGCTACAGTAGCAGTTACAACATCCATGTAAGACCACAGCTACAGTAGCAGTTACAACATCCATGTTAGACCACAGCTACAGTAGCAGTTACAACATCCACGTTAGACCAAAGCTAAAGTAGCAGTTACAACATCCACGTTAGACCAAAGCTAAAGTAGCAGTTACAACA
>JACXGM010033768.1:0-12180 GCA_016801145.1 Umbra pygmaea
CTGTCTGTCTGTATGGCTGCTTCCTGCGTGCACACACACACACACACACACACACACACACACACACACACACACACACACACACACACACACACACACACACACACACACACACACCAACAGGTCCTCTGGCTCTGGGCCACTTCTGTCACGGTACGGCACCTTTAGGTCATCCCTGATTTACTGTAATTAGTTCAAACTAAAGCTTGTTTGAAAAATAGATCTGGTCGTCAATAGAATTCATACTGTTAATTTTCCGACACTACTATGACAGATGCTTAAATCAACTTAAGACAAATAATTTCATTTCAGAAACAGGAGATTTCTTTTTGTAATGCAGAGACGTACTTATGGTCAATTCATTGTCAGCAAATCCTTCAAAGCCTATGGCTTTGTAACATGTTGCTGGTCTGATCTTGTCTTTTCAATAGGTGGCAACTTTTAAAGTGAATGTGTCTAGGTGTTAGTACACACATATCAGAATAGCATTAAAATACACTAAGTCACTACTATTTCATATAGGAGTTTGCCATGACGTGAAGCAATGTTTGAGCCAACCTACGTCAAATATTGTTACACACTTGATACAAAACAGAATCGGGTCAGATTAATTAACAGGAAAGACGACTGTGGCACATCTCTACAGGTGCCCAACAAAAGCCATCAGGTTGACACGCCACGCCACCTATACCACCCAGGCCGCGCTACTCCCAAGTCCCAGCTCCCTACCTTTCTTGTTGACCCCCTGCATCCATTGCATGTGGCAGAAGTCAGGCTTGCCCTCTGAGTAGTAGTCGGGCTGCTGGTGGTAGTGGCTGAGAGGCACTTCCATGTTGCAGTATTCACCTTTGAACCCAGGGTTGGGTCCTGGGTAGGAGCACGAGTAGGGCTGGCTGGGGGGCCATGTCTGCTCCATGCAGGTAGGGTGAATAGGGTGCATGGGTTGGGGCTCACAGTGTCCGTACCCCCCATGCCCATCACCTCCATACATGCAGTACTCCCCGCCGCCCTGCATTGGGTAACCATTGCCCATGCTATGAGGCATGTCATACATATCTGGCATGCAGTAGTTCATGATGGCAGACACTAAAGTCAGGTAGGCACATACAAAATGGCCGACAATGGCAAACAAAATAAAAATTTAATTTAAGACCGTCAGCAATACAACGTAAAAGAAAGAAATACCGAAATGAGAATATAAAACATCAATTCAGCGTTATTGTAATTAGTTAAGCATTATATTTAGTTACTCGACACAAAAAATGAAACGATTGATACAGACATGTTAACTAAAACGTGTGCGGAGTATTTACGTGCCAGGTTGGTAGAGTAGTTCTTATATACCAAGTCCTCGGGCAACCACTACAGTACAATCCCTGTGACACAGCCCCACCCACATAGCGTCTCCCCAATGGGGCAGGAGATTTATGACGACGCCGGGTTCCTAATCTTACTCCTTAAATCCTAATGGTCGAACAGACTGCTACAAGACTGATGTTCTGGCAGATTAAAATGTGTTTCACCAACCAGAACTGCGTAGTCAAAAAAAATATAGCACAATGCCACTGGCAAAAACAATAAATTAAAGCAATTCAAAATAGGTATGACCTTTAGAGTAGTAGCTAAAGAAGTAGTTTACTGTCTCGGCAGATGTTTGCATTTGACTGTTTACATTTAGTTCTCCAACACCTGATTCAGCTTGACAGTTAGATGTGGGTAATCAACAATATATTTCACATTACAGTTTCAAACTCTGAATTATCAGGTTTAGTTTATGTCAGACAAAGACTCAGCAAAACTCTCTTTGTTGAACAAACATACTGTACATTATCATTAATCAACAATCATTTCACTTCAGGAAACTTTTGCTTAAAGTAATACAGCAGTCAAATATGATAATTCAAGAATTTACTTCAGATTAGCAGACAAAGAACTGCTACATTAAGAGTTAATTCATACAATCACTTTTGTCAAGAAAGACCACTACACAGACATCCACGGTGGACAAGACAACCTAGCTAAAAACAAAATGCTTACTAGGTCAGTGAAAAATTTGAATGAACTAATTACAAACACCTGCATAGCTCAAGTTAAACTAATTACTCATTATACTCTAACAAGTGTATTAACATGCTAATGTTAGCGTACTAGTTAAGTGCAAAATATTTATATTACAGTCAATACAAGCATGTAAATAATTTACATTATAAATGTTTTTATTAAAGTCAACATACTGATATTACTGAAGTAATATTCTTCTGAATACTTTCTATTAAGTCAGAATTTGAGAAAAAAACATGTATTAATAAAGTAAAAGATGTTGATTTTCATCCATGAATGCCAATGGCCTAACCAACTCAGATTATGTTTATCTTCCCTTCAGACATTTGGCCATATTGATAATGGTATTGATTATGGTTCAAAGGATAAGGCAGAGGGTTGGCCGTACCTATGTTTTTTAATTGGAAAGAAAGATGGACTTAGGCATGTTTGTCACATATATTTTGTATGGAGGATATGACTGTGTGGATGAACAAAAGCTAAGCACATCTAATCACATTAATTTTACAGGAAAGTCGAAATTACAACAATATCTCTGTCCAGTTGAGCCCTGCTGATATGAAAATACCAATCCTATAAAAAAAATGTGTGGGGGGTAATTTTATATTTTATTTTGACAGGATAGAAGGAAACAGAAGCTATGAAGATAGGTACTGTATGTAGAGGAAGACAGACAGACAGACAGGGTACAGACAGTTGGCTGAGTCGAAACTCGAACCAGTCTTCTAAACCTACCAAATGCTAACATAAAAAACAAAAACTTTAATTCATAAAAAGGTCCCTTCTGTCTGACAGAGCGACCAGTAGAGACCAGTTGCTAGGATAGCAAAGTATGTTGGAGAATATTCAACATGAAAAGCACTGAAAAACTAAAGGCCAATTCAGTGAGACTACCGCCAGTATGTGTTTACAAAAAAGTATCTTGCTTTCCTATCGATGGGTGCAATTATGCCTGGGTACAACCAGGAATAAAAACAGAGCTGTGTTTTTGTTAAATGAGCTGTGGGCAGATTCGAAAGAATGCTGCAACATTACGATATCTTTGTACTGGGAACAGCAGCTTAGACTTGATTTGGGGTGTCATTTCAGACGTGATCCCTCAGTTGATGTGCCCTTGGAGTTGTTATCCAACTTAAGCATTGAGGTTAAAAAAGGCTGATGTATATTGTGCAATTCCAAAGCTAATATCCTGTATTCCTGAAAGGCATTTTGCCATGAAGTTTAAAAAAACATGTATTTTATAAGCTGAATTGAATTCTATGCATTTTTACAACATTCACTGTGTTATTATGCTAAAAAATCAATTGGCCCAACTTTTATTATAGTTATTGCACATTCTAAAGGGATATATAGCTATTATTTAGAAATATACAGTATCTCACAAAAGTGAGAACACCCCTAACATTTATGTAATTTTTTTATAACTTTTTATGTGACAACACTGCTACAATGTAAAGTAGTGAGTGTACAGCTTGTATAACAGTGTAAATATGGTGTCCCCTCAAAATAACTCAACACACAGCCAGTAAGGTCTAAACCACTGGCAACAAATGTAAGTACACCCCTAAGGGAAAATGTCCAAATTGCGCCCAGTGTCAATATTTTGTGTGACCAGCCTTATTTTCCAGCACTGCCTTAACCCTCTTGGGCATGGAGTTCCCCAGAGCTTCACAGGTTGCCACTGGAGTCCTCTTCCACTACTCAATGACGACATCACGGAGCTGGTGGATGTTAGATACCTTTCATTTGAGGATGCCCCACATATGCTCAATAGGGTTTAGGCCTAAAGACATGCTTGACCAGTCCATCACCTTTACCCTCAGCTTATTTAGCAAGGCAGTGGTCGTCTTGTGGTGTGTTTACGGTCATTATCATGTTGGAATACTGCCCTGTGGCCCTGTCTCTGAAGGGAGGGGATCATGCTCTGCTTCAGTATGTCACAGTACATCTTGGCATTCATGGTTTCCTCAATTAACTTTAGTTCCCCAGTGCCGGCGGCACTCATGCAGGCCCAGACCATGACACTCCCACCACTATGCTTGACTGTAGGCAAGACACATTTGTCTTTGTACTCCTCAACTGGTTGCTGCCACACACACTTGACAGCATCTGAACCAAATAAGTTTATCTAGGTCTCATCAGACCACAGGACATGGTTCCAGTATTCCATGTCTTTAGTCAGCTTGTCTTCAGCAAACTGTTTATGGGCTTTCTTGTGCATCATCTTTAGAAGAGGCTTCCTTCTGGCACAACAGCCATGCAGACCAATTTGATGCAGTTTGCGGCATATGGTCTGAGCACTGACAGGCTGACCCCCCACCCCTTCAACCTCTGCAGCAATGCTGGAAGCACTCATACCTCTATTTCCCAAAGACAACCTCTGGATATGAAGCTAAACACGTGCACTCAACTGCTTTGGTTGACCATGGCGAGGCCTGTTCTGAGTGGAACCTGTCCTGTTAACCGCTGTATGCTCTTGGCCGCCGTGCTGCAGCTCAGTTTCAGGGTCTTGGCAATCTTCTTATAGCCTAGGCCATCTTTATGTAGAGCAACAATTATTTTTATCAGATCCTCAGAGTTCTTTGCCATGAGGTGCCATGTTGAACTTCCAGTGACCAGTATGAGGGAGTGTGACAGCGATGACACCAAATTTAACACACCTGCTCCCAAGTCACACCTGAGACCTTGTAACACTAATGAATCACATGACACCGGGGATGTAAAATGGCTAATTGGGCCCAATTTGGACATTTTCACTTAGGGGTGTTCTCACTTTTGTTGCCAGCGGTTTAGACCTTAATGGCTGTGTGTTGAGTTATTTTGAGGGGACAGCAAATTTACACTGTTATACAAGCTGTACACTCACTACTTTAAAATGTAGCAAAGTGTCATTACTTCAGTGTTGTCACATGAAAAGTTAAAATCAAATATTTACAAAAATGACTTAATAAAATATTATATAAATGTGTATTTTTTCTGATCTGTGTCTTTAGGACTGGAGAAATGTCCTAACCCAACTCTGGAGCAACACACCCTTAAGCAACCCCAACCACCTTACAAGTTATTAAACTACCTAAACAAGGTAAAATAATATTTTCTAAATAAGTCTTAATGAATGTTTTCAGTTTACTGATTACTTTTCAGTAACCAAATCATTGCTAGGGGTCTAAGTAAAAAACAAGAGCTAGGTTTGATGGCTTAAAATACATGTACATTTCATGAAAATTAATTACAAAAAATATAATTGGAAATAAGTCATTACCATACCAAGTGAACAGTTGACAAATGAAGTTTAAAGATCTGCCCTACAAAATAAACAGCATATTGTGAGCAATCAGGACTCCTTTGTGTATGGTGATTGTTCTAGATTAGTATTTGTTTACAGTGATTGTTCTATATTTTGATTTGTATATGATGATTGTTCTGTCTTTACTCAAATGACTTCAATGGATTTCTTTGCCTTTATGATGAATTTTAAAATGTAAGGAAAAGCATTAATTTTAATAAAACTGTTATTCTGCTTTTTACCTTCAAATGTGACAGAAATGTTGCTCTAAATGCTTATTTTCACTGTATATTTGTCCTTGCCATATCCAATAATCAAATTCATTAATTTATGATACAGAAAGCATGAATTATTAAAAGCTTGGACAATTAACTTATTAAATATTGAAATGCAAAACAGTCCCATTTATTATATAGATTATTATATAGATAGGTGACTCTAAAACAAATCATAAAAAATATCAAAATAATTACCGGTACTATTGTAAAAAAAAATCCAAACAAAAAGGAGAATTCAAGGTAACAACTAAAATATATGTATTATAAATACATTTTTATCTGATTAATACAACCCTACTAACCACAAATATATAATTCTTTTTTTAAATCACTTCTGAATACCTGTTATAAAACATAGAAATTACGGAAATCAAGCCTAAATGTGTTTGAATTAATCATAATGTAAACCTCATATTTGAAACAAAATATACCATAGTCCAAATAATGATTGGTACTCATCTATACACATAAGGTTCTACTGAACAATCAATGAAGATGCCGCAGACGTGTGTTAATGTGTGTTAACGAGCTGCACTATAATGACCTTACCACAGTGGATTTGTCCCAAATGGTACTCTGTCCCCTTGATAGAGCACTACTTTAGACCAGAAATCCTAACTGCTCTTGGTCAAAGACAATAAAGTAGAAATGGAGTAGGGAACCATTTGGAATTCAACCCATGGATCCATAAAAAGACCACTCTAAAAATATGAATCCACGTGACCAACCATCTTATCGTGACCAGTGACACACTGCCGGAGTTTGGTTCAAACGACTCTAGCTAAGACTGTAAAACGATCAACACATACCAGCTGTTAAAAGCAAGGCCCTTTGAGGCAAATCTTCTCCCAAAGAGGCCCCTTGATACCAGTTTAACTTTTTGATGAGGTGAAGTCTTCTGTGGCGCTTAATCTCATTCGTGTTACTTTGAGGACTCGAGACAGAAACTGTCAAGCATCTTCCAGACATTATAACTCCTGTCAATGCAATCTGTTTCAGATAAGTGTATTATTCTTAGCTTGGTTGATTTGTTTACCTACAATTCCTCCGTCTGTCTTTGGTCTTTTTGTGTGTATCTATTGTTACCACAGTAGTGCTAGAAGGTGTTTAAACTAGGATGTACAACCCAAATACTATCGTCTTACAGACCACAAACACCCTTCAGTTTGAGCAACTTATTTTCTTTGGGATTGCATACATACATACATACATACATATATACATATATACATATTTATATTGTTTACAAAAGTATAAAATATGTGAAATATATATTCTGTTCTGTTTGCATGACTTTGCATGATTATGATTATAGTCATATTTGTACAACATTACTATTAGTAACATAAATAACATTATTAGTGATGTTTGGTTATATTTTTGGTTGTACTTTAATCAATGGTCTGATAAATTTCACTTTGACAAATTCAACGAAAATTAAAACATTGATATTAAGTTAGTGTTAATAAAAATGTTGACTCCATAAGAATATTTCCCAGTAATTGAAATGTTATATGGTAATCAAACCAGACAGATCTGTCATGATTTAATACTTAACGTATGCATTACCATGCAAATCACATTGTGAACTGGTACTTAATAACTATTATAGAGGTCAGTTAATTTGCATCCCCTCTTCTGACATCTATTTACACTACAGTGCTATCAAAGGCACAATTTCTAGACATTAATGCCATACACTCACAAAATATCTCCTTTGTTATTTCCACAGAAAAACATTGCCTTCAATTTATTAGAATGTGTCTAAATAAATACGTAATAATACCTATGAATTTAAGCTAATATCTACACAAAACTCACCAAAAGAGAAGATTTTTGTTGTATTATCAAGTTCTCACAGAAAGGTCTGTGGAGTGTATGTACTGTACAAATACAGTTATCCATAGTGTTGTAGTCGTAGTTCCCCATGTTCCAGCCTTAGCAGTAACCATCACAAGAGAGCATACACCCATGTTGTTCTGTACCTGTGGATACTGAAAGCTGAAATACGCTGTCCCTAATATATTCTCTGTCTGATTGATCACTTGAGGTCTCTAAGGGTTCAGATCTGTCCATGAACAATTTTGAGATGTTAGGCTTCAGTCTTGTCAGGATAGGGCCTGGTTTGACATGTGTTCTTGAGCCAGATGTCCCCATCCAACACTGAGTTACCTGAAGAGGACACCAGGCTAACACCAGGCTAACACCAGGCTAACACCAGGCCCCAGACAACCTTTCCCTCACAGCGCAGGGTGAACCGAGGCAAACAATTGGAGAGGTCCAGTGAATACCAATTAACAGTCTGGTGTTCATCCCAAACGTGCGTCAAAAGTCTATTTATTACTATATTAGCAAACAGGATGTCAACGGCGTTCACCTACGTGGTACTGCTTGTGGTCTTGTACCAGTTATATTGTACCATCACACACACACACACACACACACACACACACACACACACACACACACACACACACACACACACACACACACACACACACACTCTCTTTTTTACCTATCTAAGTGGGGACTAGAGAAGTAATTTTGACCTAAAAATCTATGTTCCCCATTTCCTAGCCCTAAACCTGACCCTAAACCTAACCTTAACCATACCCTTACCCTAACCTTAGCCTCAGTAACTTACATTTAGTGTCTAAAACTTTCAATAATGCCTAACCCTAACCCTAAACCTAACTGGCAATGCTTAAACCTAAAAGTAACCCCAATTATAACACTATGTATAACACAATAGTAAGTTTTTCCCTAAACCTAACCCTTGAGCTATAAATCGTAATTCCTCAACAATGGACTTGAAAAATGTCCCCACATGATTTGTGTATACATAAAGGTCCCCACATGTTAATATAGATAGACATGTACACATACACACACACATGCACACACGCACACAGTCATGTACAGCTAACCTCGTGGGAATCAGAAAACATAAAAATCCATGTTACCTAAACTTAACCTTAGCCCTAATCCTAACCTTAACCTAACCCTTACCGTAAACTAACCCTAAACTTAACCTCACACTAAACCTAACCATCAGAATCTTTAATAAATCAACTCCTCTGTCTCTATGTAGTTCATACTACTGATAATGTATTTTACCCATACTGGAAACTGTACCTTACTTGCTTTCTGTCTAGTGTAAATTAAGTATTTCTTTTTTTTAATCCCTGGAATATGATGTCCTTGATATTAGCATAATCAATATCTCTTAAAGAAATGGTTCCAGATATTGGAAAGGGGGCCATTTATCTACAAAGCATCAGATGAAGTCACAGAAACTACTACAGTCAAGACTACAGGCTGTTGAAGATGTCCCAGTCCTTCAATAGTTACTTTGTATTGGTAAAAGTAGCTGTACAGCCATTTTCACATTTGTAAGAATAACTATGTATTATAGTTTAACATTCAATTGACATGATTGGTTCTACAAAAACTACTACAGAATGTGATTTTTCCCAACCACAGTGCACAATGCTGTGAGCTACATGTGAGTTAGGTCAGTAGGAGTACCATGGTTAGGGACTGCTATAAGATGGCCAATCAGAGACATCCTTCACACAGGATTACATCACTGTGTTACATTGCTCTCATTTACAAAACAGCCTACATATCCAAAGTTAACACATTCTTGTGGGCTAACATGACAGATAAAATAAAATAGTTCACTATATTATAGGTAGTTTTGCCGTCTGATAATGTGTGTTAATATGTGCTAATGCCAAAAGAAACATCTGCTCACCAAACGGACAACAACACAAGAAAAACAACAACAACAACAAACACAACAACATAAGTAGACATGGCTGAAAGAGACTCAACATGAGTCATAACAACCAGCTATGTCCTGTTTGGTCCTGTTTATCGCTTAGCAACACATACTTTAGATGTATTCCGTGCCACGTCAAAGGAGAACTGTAGTAATGAGAGAAACATGGCTGTGCAGTCACTACTACGAAGACGAAAGTGGGCCAAGACACTAACATTGTAGTCATTTAGCAGATACAGTACACCGAAGTAGGGTTAATATGCTGAAACTTTGGTGTCTAGTAAACAATTCCACTGTCTGAATGGACACTAACGCCCCCAAACATGCAACCAGGCTATAGTCTCCTGTCAAATAATCTTTCCTTAGTCATTACTCAAAGAGCTCTATTAAGCATTCTGGTAGCTTGACTTTAGACCCAGAAGGGAGACATTTAGGAATCCATCCTGTCATGAAAAATACATCTTTCAATACCCATTTTAGATTACATTAGTTGTTTGTGATTTTGTACCCACAGATGTTATCTGTACAACCTCTGACACTAACGATCCCTGTACACGCGGCATGACGTCAGGACAATGAGGCAGACCTGGGGTCTGCCTAAGCCATTCCCATAGGCAGACCCTGAGGTGCGTGCAGCAGTCATCCAGCAGTTTACATATTGTGAAACCCTGCTTGTCACCTTTTTACCATTAACCTGACATTGGCACCAAGCTGAGGAACCTTCCTTCACCAGATATTACCAGAAAATTCCCAATGTTTAATTTGTGGAAGCAGACACAAGAAGACATTTGGCTGATGCGCAGATGTGTCCTCTGATGTGCGTTTTGTCAGGTAGCTCTCTTTCTCATCTGACTGCTCCATCAACCAGGGCGTATGTGGAGATTGCATCCCCTTGCCAACAACCACAAATCGGCTTGCAGGAGCCTGGCCTACCCCAACAACTTACCCCATCCGTCATGTAGGTAGTGAGCTCACATGCACCCGCAGGAACTACAACACTGTTGGTATGCCACAACAAGTACCGAAATGTCTGACTGCAATGACACAACGCAGCTTTACAGACCCTCCAATGAGTTGTTTTGCATGCTATTGGCAAGATCATCTGAACAAATCCTAAGAGAGTCCAACAGCATTCCCCACATGCAAATTA
The DNA here is from genome assembly GCA_016801145.1 of Umbra pygmaea. NCBI lineage: Eukaryota > Metazoa > Chordata > Actinopteri > Esociformes > Umbridae > Umbra > Umbra pygmaea. Next base: position 10,560 of record JACXGM010033768.1, read on the forward strand.
CCAAGCCTGAATGGATAATTGTCCTTGACTTCAACGGTGGCATGAATAAGGCTAATACCACTGCAAGGCATGGCATTTGCCTTTAACTAGGACTAATGTGTGTGTGTGTGTGTCTGCGTGTGTGTCAAAACAAGAGGTCTGGGACAAAGAAGACGGGGACAGAAGAAACAACAAGTGAGACGGAGAGAGGCCATTCGTTTTAGAGACACACAGGCCAAATGAGAGGTATAGCAGACGAACTGTTGGAATGTTGTATCCTACGTCCATCTGGTTGAGAGAGACATGAATTATTTAATATGGAACAAGAAATAGAGCACTAAAGGAGCATTGTGTGTATGTGTTTGGGGTGAAGGGGTTATATAATAAAACCCAAACTAGCACAGCATCCTGGGGTCAAAATGCTTTTATTACATGAATGAGAAAACCAAACCAGACTCTACCCATCTTCAGGGTCTTCTTAAACTCTTCCTTTCAATGAGCACCTAAATGAGTTCCACGGCCAACGCCTCTGTTGTCTGTTGTCTTTGAAACTATGTTTTATGTATATTATATATGGTCTTATTTCCAGCACTGACATTTACCGATTTATTGATTTAAATGGTTTGAATACACTCGTTATTAAATTGGGGTTGTCTCACTTTCTGTTTGTCGCTCTGGATTAGAGCCTCTGCTAAATTACTCAAATGTAAAAAGTGTACACACCCAGCACCAATAAAACTGATGGAGCGCCCCCTCTATGTTAACCACGGCATTACAGATGGCAGGATGGTTTTGTCTTCAACAAGCCCAACGATCTACTGCCAGGTAACAGTAACACACACGTGCTGCCTGGCAGTGAGGCTCTAATGTTGGCCACAAAATCCCAGTAAATCTGAGATATTTTGCATAGAAGCTCCTCCACACTGCCTATCTGAAACATCTACAGAGAGCCAGCAAACCAGACATGTCTGATTTCATATTCAGCCTGGATATTTCCATGTGAATAAAAAACACACACAAACATCGCTATCTCTGCCCCTCATCTCATCTTATAACTGTCCAGACCCGGCCAAGGGAAGCAGATGGCACATATGACTATTTATTTCAGATCTCTGTAAGCCGGACCAAAGGTTAGACAGACACACACACATCGGTTCCTAGAATGAAAGCAAATATGAATACATCTGATAGGCAATTAGTTAATGTTTGAATCTCTAATTCATATGAGACAAGAGGTTCAGAATGATACTCAAGTTCTGCCTGTTCCTTTAACCTAATTTGTATGAAATATACATTGGTTGGCCTTTTAAATTATATACACTCAACAGTATAATATTTCACCAGTAATGGGACATTTTGGTTAGTTAAGCCATTAATTCAACACACTAATTGAATCCTGAGAACAAATATTAATCAACCTGTGGTTTGTTAATGCACACCCATTGTTAGGGCTGGGCACCGAACATCGATACTTTTATGGCACCGACCGAAATACGTCGATACTATCGAGTATCGAAAAAGTATTTATTTTTCGGTGCCAATTTTCGGTTCCAAAGCGTCTGTGATCCAATAATCATTTAGCATGCTTGCGTAAAATGACAAAGTCACCGGCGATTGGCTGTCTAACGCAACTTAAAACACT
>JACXGM010033769.1:0-12164 GCA_016801145.1 Umbra pygmaea
ACGTATATACAATGTATCTTCCAATATATTATCTCATAATGTGGGACATATTTCAATATACATAATAATATATTAAATAGTATAACAATATGTATTTATTCAGTATATGAAAACGGCAATAATTGCAGTATTTTCCCATATATTGCAATATATTATAATATAACATACATACATATATAATATATTATTATATAATATAATATATGATATATTAGTATGTACATTTCACAATATATGAAGACACATGCAATATATTGTCACGTCATATATTGAGAAATATATTTTTGTTGCGTAAGGGTTGGGGGGGTACTGTCACGTTCAGCCCAGTGTTGGCTGGCGTGGCATGAACTGATTGATACAGACTCCTTATAAAGTTATTGCAATGGTATGGTGTAATTCAGTTATTCATGTTTCACTTTAGGCCGGTGCTAGGCATCGTTGTTTTGAGTTATATGTACTGTCACTGTCAAGTTGTATGTTTGCGCCACTCCCCTGCTTAGCCAGAGCTGTGATAGGTATTAACGTAGGATAGCCTGGTACTTGTATATCTGGTTCATGATTGCGTACAGCCATGTCCAATTAATCATTCAATATAAGCTCTGGCTAGGCAAGATTGCGGTGCTGGGGAACATTTCTGACCAGCATGCCAGAGCAGAGGTTGAACTCTGATTGCCGCTGGTATACAAGGATTCAGGACCCAGGACCAGAGGTGAACACAGGCCATTAATGTGTGCGGTTTGGGACTATAGCCTAGCAACCAATCGGAGTTCAATCCAAGTGAATTGGGGGCCATAGCATATAACCTGCACACTTAAAAATGGTAATCAAAATGGAGTCAGATATATAGATATTAAGCTACTGACAAGGTCAGTCTGATTGTTATTCTTCATTCACATTCCTTATCTCAGCACATTCGCCGCAGAGAGAAAAAGGGAATAATAATAATAATAATACTCTCTTTTCCTAATCTCCTTCTACAAATAGTGTAATGCCAACATGATAGTTAACTGTGTGGACATATCCAGGTTAACTGGAGTGGACATAGCCTAGTTAACTGAGTGAACATAGCTTGTTTAACTGGAGTGGACATAGCCTGGTTAACTGGAGTGGACATAGCTCCTGAGATACAAATTCTGTGGAGGGCTTGCACTTCCCAATTTTCTTTACCACTATTGGGCGGCCAACTTTCAAAAGCTCCCATTCTGGTTGAAATTCTCCAAGTACCACTTATTTCTAGGTGGTGCCTCCTAGAAATAATATCATGCATGTCTACAACTTTAAAGGCTTTTATTTGTTCTGCTCTCCCAATCTCACTTTCTCGCTACACTGGCAACCCTGTTGTACAGTCCACAGTAAAGATCTGGTACCAGTTCCTGCATCATTTTATATTCTCCTCTCCATCAGTTATTCCCTTCCTCTCTTGTTGACAATGCCTTCTCTTTATGGGCAAGGACATGTATTAAGGCATTCCATAACCTTTACAAGAATAGTGTTTTCACTAGCTTCCGTGATCTGCCCTCTAAACATTTTCTGCCTCCATCTCATTTTTTCCATGACCTCCAGATAAGATATTTGATTTCCGCCCAGTTTTCTGGCTTTCACGATATACACTATTGACTCTTATGCCCAGTAAGAAAGCAGTAATCTCTCAGGTCTATTAATGTATTATGGGTTTCGAAAAACAACAACACTAAATCTGCCTGGGAGCAGGAAATGAGTGTTGAATTCACTGAGGAGTGGTGGGGTGAGGCTATAAACAGAGTTAGCTCAACTACATCCTATGCACGTCTAGGACTTATACAGTTTAAGGTGGTTCATAGAGTTCACTTCTTCAAGTCCAGGCTGTCTGAAATGTATCCTTCTCTGTTGATGTTTGTGACAGATGTCATACCTCTCTATAAAGTCACCTTTATCATATGTGTTTTACTATGCCCCAAGCTGAGAGACTACTGGGAATCTTTCTTCCAGGTATTATCTAAAGTACTTCAAACTCACCTTCTCCCCTTCCCGATATTTGTTTTTGGTTTTCCCGAAGACATACTCTCACTCAACCCCAGACATGCAGAGACTGTGGCTTTCACTACACTATTGCCTCAAGGCAGAATTCTGCTTCTGTGGAAGTCTTTCCAGCCTCCGTCAGATCCTCAATGGCTCAGAAATGATATGTCCTTCTTGCAGCTGGAAAAAAATAAGTACTCTCTTCATGGGCTAATGTTAACCTAGTTTATTTTTAAGACACATTTATATATACTTTTTTTCTGTTATTGTATGTTTTGGTCTTTTGCTGTTTGTGTGTTCTTATGTTGTCTTTTATTTGCTTAGCCTTTCTGTATAACAAAACATTTTGCCCTGACACTGTAGATTTTTTTATATTTTGTCCCTTTGCAATATTAATTTCACTAATGTGGTAATGTTGACATCAATTAATAAAATGACCTTGACATGTTAAAAAAATTAAATAAAAAATAAAGAATACTTACATGGTTCATGTCCCATTTAACTTCTGTTGTTCACTGTTACGTCCCCTAGTAATGTGTAGTTGTGACATGTTCTGTCCTGTCTGTGTGTTGGTTCTGCTCTTGTGTGTGCGTTCCCCAGTGCAGGTGCTGTTATTCAACCAATCATCATTTATCACCGGCTCCTCCCCTCCCGTTATCTGGTGCAGCTAAATTTAATCATCATATCCCATCATGCCCTTCTGTTTTAGTATAAATAATTGGTTGTTTGTCATAGCGAGTAGCTTACATAGAGCTACCCCATAGCTCACCGTCAGCTCATCTGTTTTGGGTGTGTTTGAAAGTGTTGTATTTTTGAGAGTTGTTTTTTGTTTGTTTGTTTATTTATTTAACAGGGACAATACACTAGGCATTGTTATACACAGACAACCGATGCCGTGTACATAGGGCATATAGCGTAAAGCTAGTTTGCGGCCCGCATCCCTGGGCCATGGATTGTGCATGCTTGAGTGGATTATTGTTGTGAGAATTAATGGTGTACGATTGTTGTAAAATAACTAATCATTTATTCTCTTTGTGTTATTCCCAGAGGGGAAGAGTAACACGTGGGAGTGTCACGCCAGATGCCCATGGGCTTACACCACCCGTAGGGATTACTCCACTGTATATATACACTAGGTTAAATCTGAGGGCCCACTCCATGTATTTTGTTAGGGTGCCTTGATCGAGTGCCAGATAGTTAGTGTTTTAGTGGGTTAGTTAGGTTAGGGGTGGAGTTCTATATACAAAAGTATATATAAACACTATATAAAGTTCTTTGCTTTGGTTCCGCTCAGCCTCTCCTCCCAACATAAATATTTTACATTTAAATATTTACAGTGGGAAATAAAGCCCTTCAGTATAACGCTACCTGCTGGTGTCTGTTTCCTTGCTCGCACCTATGGCTCCAAACTCCTTTCTCTGACCACCAGGGCAGTGAGATGTAGCATCCCACTCCACTCCTGGGGAGCAGTGTGTAACATTCACAGACCTGGTAAGGTGCATGAATATTCAGCCGTCATATCATCTGGCACATTCCCCTCTGGGTCATTCTCCTGCAGAGTGGGATGTAGGAGTTCAGTGGCGGCGACAACAACGACCTCTCCAGGGGTTAGGTACTGAGTGTGTTCCTCAGTTAGTCACAGCTGGGTCCACTGATTGCTTTGTGTCTCCTTTCATCTCATTCTCTTTGCAGCAGTTGCAGGAGAAAGCAACTTGGCACCAGGTTTTACAGTACCAACATTGAGAATATACTCAGAAAACTTCACTTCAAGACTGTGTTTTCTTTATTTATTCTGTCCAACTTTTATGTGCACCTGAACAGGGAACTAATGACAATACGTAAATAAACATTAGATGTGTTTGTAGATTACATTTTCCAACTATTCATCATAATATCTCCAGCAATGATCTGTTATGGTTGATTTTGAGGTACATTCTGTGAATTCTTTTACATCTTAGTATATCTGGCAAACCTGGCTAATTTTGCAGAGATCAACAATGTCTTCAACAACTTAAACATTTGGAGTCGCTTACAAATTATGATGATTTGATAGAAATTGGTACCTTCATTCACCAATATGAAATTTTGTAAAAATGTATCCAAAATTATAGTCAAACATGATTAATTACATATGAGCTAAAAGAGTTAACCATAAGGCCACTGCAAGCTGATTGAAAGGTGGCTTTGCCATACAGTATGTGTATGTGAAAGAGTAATTATAAATCAAGTGATTTCCAACACATAGACTTTTTGTCTTGGATATATATTTTAATCTAATTAATGCCACCTTGTTGAATGAAGATATCAATTTCTATCAAAAACATTTCTGGATGATACCAAACTTTTGAATGCTAGTGCACATCTAGAAGTAAGAATGCCATTATTATTAATTCTTTGAATTCTCCAAAAGCTTTTGCACAGTTTTTTTAGAAGATGAAAACATATTGTAGGTTTTGCGGTTTACCACAAAGTTATTTTGCAATGTAATCACACAATGCGTCTCACCAGGCTCTCCCAACAGCTGAAGCTCAAACTGGACAGAAGAATTCAAGGACTCCCAGTACATATTCAGTCTCAACAAAGCTGTATTGCTATTCTGTACTAGAACATTCCAAAATACAACTTTTAACTGCCCCCCCCCCCTCTTTATTTCACATAATGGCACCAGCATTTATCTAAATTTATATCCCTGGCTTTCATAACCTTTTGATTTAAATTTATCAAATTCTTTCATATTTTGAAAATGATTTAGCTTAAATGTCAATATAGTTAGATCTACTGTATATATTTGTTTTTAATGCACAATTTAGAAAGTGTTAGGATAAGTAACCCATTGGGCTAGAGAGAAAAAAATGTATACTTTTTCAGTAAAGTAGTAATATGTTGGATGAGTGTGTTGAAGGAAACCGCCCCCCCTTCCCTTCATATTTCATTGGCCTAACCACGGCCATGTACACATACCATTCTTTTCCCTAAACTTTGCAATTTGTTTCAGTAAACATTGTTCTTAATGTAATATTTTTTATATTTTCATTTTACCTTTATTTTAAGAAAAACGTGTTATTTAATACTATGGCCTGGCAGGAGGCAAAAAAGACCACCTGTAGGGAATGCGTTTTGGGATTAAACAAGAAGGGAGAGACAACGTGCACAGGAGACACATGGGGACAGCACAGTACTAAAAGGAAACATTAAAGCCCAGCACATAGAAAAACACAAATAAAATACAAAAGACACAAGGGAACAACAGCACAGTATTCTCAGGAGACATTAAACCCAGCACATAGAGTAACACCACGGAACTACAAAGGAAAAACAAATACAACAGAGCATGACAACAGCGCATGACAGCAGCATACAGGATAAACACAGTGAACCGGCAGCAGAGAATTAAAAACACAATACAGCAGGACACAAACAGTTTTGAAAAGACAACAACAGTGCAAAAATACAAAAACAAGCATATTACATAAAGCAGTTACAAGTTTCTGTAAATTATAGTTTATCATTTTGTAGTGAGCTGATATTATTTCTCCAAAATCCAGCAGGAGTAGGATTGTCAATTGACTGTAGTTTTTGGATATGTTAATAGAAATTTACATACTTTTGTGAATTCTCTAACATATAGGCCAAACATCTAGATGGTTTTACAGCAAATTATACTTATGCACCAACAGGATTCATCCACTAAGTGAAAATTATTTCATCATGAAAATATGCAGCAATGTCAGCTTATCATCTAACTGTCATTGTTTTCAACTTTTAGGATTATTATTTAACTTTTAATTAAAGTTGCAAATAAGACAGGGCTTTGGAAAGAATTCAGATATGAAGCATACAAAGTAACAACAAAGGTACACTTATATAAAAAAACGGGGGCTGTGTTTGTATAAACATTCCATGGTAAACCTGCATGCTTAGATTTCCAAGCACGAGCTCTCTTTGTCCTGGTCAGAATCTGTTGAAAGGAAAGAATGGACAATGCAGTGTCCGTTTTTCTGTGTTTGAATACCATTATGTTTAATCCACATTAAACACAAACATGTTAATATTATGGCAGGCATTCTGCTGATCAGTGTCTTTTGAAACATTTTGGGGGGTAGGGGCTCAAGTAAAGAAAAGTGCACCCTATCCAACCGACCCCACCCCCTGCACACATGCAAACACACGCAGACACGCACATACACATGCATACACCCTGTCCATTATTGCACTTCCCAATGTTGCCACAAAACCATTAAGTCACACACTACATTCAGAACTAGGTCCTAGTTCAGGCTCCTCTAAAAGCTATTTCTTTAAGAAAGCACGGATTTAACACATTATCATTAAAGTAATATAATTCAGAATGGCTGTGTAGATCAGATGAATTACTTACGAGTAGGCTAGTATAGACAAACTGCATTAAGGTGACAGGAGGTCAGATGGCTCAGCGAGTCAGGCTTGTAGGCAATTCCTGTGCCAAATGTTGTTATGTCCTTGAGCAAGGCACTTTACCCTACATTGCTCCAGGGGGATGTCCCTGTTTTCACTGTAGGTCTGGACAAGAGCATCTGCAAATGGCTGAAATGTAATGTGACAAAGCCAACCATATATTCATATAGACTATTCTATTCATATCCTAATTGTGTTTTTTTTAACAATAAATTTGTATTTCCTCTTTAAAACAGTGCAAAGAAGTAAACATGGCATTCAGACATTCTCAGACAGGGCTGTTCCAAGTAATCCTGGCTCCCATTTTAAAATATATCGTCACACATTAGGCATTGGTATGTGGTGTAGGAGAGAAGGGAAGGCAAGTGCAGATGGTTTTGTAGTTAGAATGGTCCAGGATGAGTACATCGGTAAAGTAATATGACAGAAGGGTGGTGAGCAGGGGCGCAACTACCCAGTGTCAGAGGGGTATGCAGCAACATTTTTGGTGCCCCCCCAAAAAAATATAAATAAATAAGTGTGCCGAACATCATCATGTACGGGCTTTAAATAATTAAGGTTTATTTTAAAGTATATCAGCCACTGTATGCCTACCATAATTATATATATATATATATATATATATGTATATATATATATATGTATATATATATATATATATATACACACACACACACACACACACACACACATACACTCACCTAAAGGATTATTAGCAACACTCGTTCAATTTCTCCTTAATGCAATGATCTACTCAACCAATCACATGACAGTTGCTTCAATGCATTTAGGGGTGTGGTCCTGGTCAAGACAATCTCCTGACCTCCAAACTGAATGTCAGAATGGGAAAGAAAGGTGATTTAAGCAATTTTGAGAGTGGCATGGTTGTTGGTGCCAGACGGGCCTGTCTGAGTATTTCACAATCTGCTCAGTTACTGGTATTTTTACACATAACCATTTCTAGGGTTTACAAAGAATGGTGTGAAAAGGGAAAAACATGCAGTATCCGGCAGTCCTGTGGGCAAAAATGCCTTGTTGATGCTAGAGGTCAGAGGAGAATGGGCCGACTGCTTCAAGCTGACAGAAGGGCAACTTTAACTGAAATAACCACTCGTTACAACCGAGGTATGCAGCAAAGCATTTGTGAAGCCACAACACACACAACCTTGAGGAGGATGGGCTAGAACAGCAGAAGACCCCACCGGGTACCACTCATCTCCACTACAAATAGGAAAAAGAGTCTACGATTTGCAAGAGCACACCAAAATTGGACAGTTGAAGACTGGAAAAATGTTGCCTGGTCTAATGAGTCTCGATATCTGTTGAGAAATTCAGATGGTAGAGTCAGAATTTGGCGTAAACAGAATGAGAACATGGATCCACATACTGTGCAGGCTGGTGGTGGTGGTGTAATGGTTTGGGGGATGTTTTCTTTGCACACTTTAGGCCCCTTAGTGCTAATTGGGCATTGTTTAAATGCCACGGCCTACCTGAGCATTGTTTCTGACCATGTCTATCCCTTTATGGCCACCATGAACCCATCCTCTGATGGCTACTTCCAGCAGGATAATGCACCAAGTCACAAAGCTCGAATCATTTCAAATTGGTTTCTTGAACATGACAATGAGTTCACTGTACTAAAATGGCCCCCACAGTAACCAGATCTCAACCCAATAGAGCATCTTTGGGATGTGGTGAAACGGGAGCTTTGTGCCCTGGATGTGCATCCCACAAATCTCCATCAACTGAAAGATGCTATCCTATCAATATGGGCCAACATTTCTAAAGAATGCTTTCAGCACCTTGTTGAATCAATGCCACGTAAAATTAAGGCAGTTCTGAAGGCAAAAGGGGGTCAAACACAGTATTAGTATGGTGTTCCTAATAATCCTTTAGGTGAGTGTACATGTATATGTGTGTATATGTATATATACAGTATATATATATATGTATACACAGCATATATATACACAGTATATATATATATATATATATATATATATATATATATATATATATACACAGTATATATATATATATATATATTTATATATATTTAACTGTTGTCGCATCCCTTGACATGCCATCTCCTTCACTCTTTCTTTTTGTATTTTTAGCCCCAGACAGCTTTTTGCTTGATCCATCTTTTTACACACAGTATATGTATATATATATACACAGTACATATATATAGATATACACAGTATATATATATATATATATATATATATATATATATTTAACTGTTGTCGCATCCCTTGACTTGCCATCTCCTTCACTCTTTATTTTTCTATTTTTAGCCCCAGACAACTTTTTAGTTTTATCCATCTTTTTCCATAGATGACAACCCAGCTAGCAAAAGTTGGTTATCAGAACGTTTGGTGAACGTTTTGTTTTGTTAGTGGAAAAGTTCCCTGAACGATTCACAAATGTTCTCAAAAGGTTAATATGGATGGTTTTCTACATGTTCTTAGAACGTTTCTTGCAGGGTAATAAACGTTCCGGGAACGTTTCAGGAATGCTCCCTAAATGTTTCATAGGGGCACAGATGGCTCAGTGGGTAGGGAGTCAGACTTGTAGTCAGAAGGTTGCCAGTTCGATTCCCGACTGAGCCATATGTCGTTGTGTCCTTGGGCAAGACACTTTACCCTAATTGCTCCCAGGTCGTTGCTGTAAATAAGAAACTGTTCTTAGTCAACTCACCTGGTTAAATAAAGGTTAAATTAAAAATAAAAAAAATTACAATGTTCTGGGAACCTTTAGAGAATGTTCCTAGAACGTTCTAAACTTTGAAACCTTTAGGGAGCATTCCGGAAATGTTCCCGGAACGTTTATACAACGCCCCCAAAACGTTCCATGAACATGTATAAAACCATCCATATTAACCTTTAGGGAACATTGGTGCTGAAGTTTGGTTGAAATGTTCCCAAACGTTCTTTGAATGTTTCCAAGTGTCTTTCCATGAATATTCTTCTAATAAGGGTGCAAGAAGACAGCAAATGTATATTTTGAAATATTTTATTTTGGAAAAACACAGGATTACACAAATTATCAAAACCTTTAGTTAATTTATAATTTAGTTTATAAGATCATTCAATATCTGAAGTTACAATCAGCAATCTCATTTGCAAACACAAGCCCATCAATATAAAAATATCACATTTAAAATGCATGCAGTAAGACAAATCTGATCTGTACATAGTATCACAATTAAATATTACAAGTACCAACACCTGTACAGTGGGTCTTTACACTTTGTAAACATATTACTCGATGCAAGACCCTAAATCTTTTAGAATTTTAGTCTGGATTTTTTCAGGATATATTTCTGTATAATGACCTAAAACATCAGGGCCCTTATTCATAAAGAATCTTAATGCAAAGAGTAGCTCCTAGTGAGAAAATTCTAAGAATATTCATATAAATGTGGGTGTTTACTCTTAAAATAAAAAATCTAGTAAAGAAAAAAGTAATTCAGAAAGCATCTTAACTCTTAAAAGAGGTCCTAAGGCCAAAATTGGTGGGAGTACAGACAAGGACTTTAAAGAGGCTTAAGATTTCCTTCAGTAGAGGAGAAAACGGCGGAATTACGGAGGGAGAAGAAATGGGTTGCAGACAATGGATGACAGTGAGTCAATAAGACACTATAGATTAGATCGTGCAGGGATCATGTTTGTGACCGATCTTATTAGAGACACGCTAACATCTCAGACACAGCGCAGAAATGTCATAGTGCCAGAAATTAAAGTAATCACTACATTAAGATATTTGGCAACTGGGAAAATGCAACAATGCAGCAGTGAGGATTTGGGTCTGTCACAACCTTCTGTAAGCAGAGTGATCACACAAACAATTACAGCACTTTCAGAACCTCTTATTGTGTCACAGTTCATTTCCTTTCCACTGGACATTCCCACCTTGCAGGGATAAAAACTGCATTTATGAATATAGCAGCCTTGTTGTCGGAGTAATTGATGGAACCCACATCCGAATTATTCAACGTGATCTCCAAAATACGTGATACTACCACGGACACTTAACTTCAAACTCTGTGTCAGTTTCACAGAATACTTAAAATCGCTCAGTCTTTTCCTTCTTGGACAACTAACCAATCACAGTCTTCAAAAGATTTTGTCATACATAGCAATGGGGTCAGCCCCGCCTCCTCACTAAGCTGACAGTTTGTCTTTTCCTTGCTCAGAGTTGCTCTTAGATCGGTCTGGAATCGCTCTTAAGCTGAGACTCCTACGTAGAAGTTTTTAAGCTAAATTAGGAATTTTCTAAGAGGATTCTTAGAATCTTTATGAATACGGGCACTGATTTTCACACAAGTCCTAAAAGTAGATCTGTGTAATGATTAACTTCCCACGTAGTAAAAAGAACAATACAGTTTATTTAAACAGGTAGGTTATAATCCAAAGCAAAGGCACAGAGGACAATCCAAGGCAGAATAATACCCCAAAACAGAGCAGGGGTCAGGCCAGACTATCAATCTCAAAGTATTGGCAAAGGTACAAGGGATAATCCAAGGCAGAATAGTACACAAACGAAGCAAAGGTCAGACCGGAATAACAATGCATGAATAGAGTGCTCAGTATGAAATAATACCTCGCAAAGAGGCAATGGAGTGTGTGTGTCTTAAATGCTGACTGAGTAAGAGCAGGTGAATGGAATTTGGTTGATTGAGTCCGGGTTATGGGAAATGTAGTTCTGATCAGTCCAGGAAGGGGAAGATGTAGTTCACAGGGATGAAGAACCAGGAAATGTTACAGAACCCCCCCCCCCCAAGGCGCAGCTCCTGAGGCGCCAAACAGCCGACACGCCACAGGACAGCAGGTGGCAGAAGATCCAGGCAGGAGACCGTAGCGGCAGAAACCAGGCCGGTGGAGGCACACCAGGGCGAAGCAGACGAGCAGAACAGGCAGGTGGATGGAGCCCTGGCAGGCCGGAGGGCGGAGGCAGCAGTAGTAGACCGGAGGGAGGAAGCAGCAACGGCGGGCCGGAGGACGGAGGCTGCAGCAGCAAACCGGAGGAACGAAGCAGCAACGGCGGGCCGGAGGGCGGAGGCTGCTGCTGCAGACCGGAGGGACGAAGAATCACCGGCGGTCCGGGGATGGAGGCAACAACGACGGGCCGGACAGCAGATTCCGGGAAGGCAGAGGTCTGGCCGAGCCAGGCAGAAGCGAAGGACAAGGCGGAGGCCAGGCAGGCGGCACCAGAGGCAGAGTCCGGGCCGACACAGCCGGAATCAACAGCCCCGCAGGAGGCGGCCAGGCCGGAGGGGGCTTGGAGGGCCAAGGCAAAGGCGGACCAGGCACCGGAACCACAGCAGACACAGGAACCTGGAAGAACATAGCACAAACAGACACAGACAAACAGACAGACACAGAGAGGGGCACAGAGACCGGGGCAGGCGTAAGCCCGGGGACAAGCACTGGAGCGGGGACAGGGCCAGACACTGGCATGGGGAAAGGGGCAGACACTGGCACGGGGACAGGGGCAGACACTGGCACGGGGACAGGGGCAGACACTGGCACGGGGACAGGGGCAGACACTGGCACGGGGACAGGGGCAGACACTGGCACTGGGGCAGGAGCATGACATGGCACTGGAAGAGGAGCAGGACATGGCACTGGGAGAGGAGCAGGACATGGCACTGGGAGAGGAGCAGGACATGGGACTGGGAGAGGAGCAGGACATGGCACTGGGAGAAGAGCAGGACATGGCACTGG
>JACXGM010033770.1:0-12178 GCA_016801145.1 Umbra pygmaea
ACCACAGTTATATAGTACAGTACAGTTATACCACCATGTAACTATACCACAGTTATATAGTACAGTACAGTTATACCACCATGTAACTATAAAATGAGTGTAATCACGGCAGCAAAATCTTTTTTTGCTATCACATATTTTAAAACCTGATACCAATGATGAATGCCCCCCCCATTTTTATTGATGTGATCAAGGCAAGATCTATCTTTCTCCTATCAAACTATAAAGCTATGTCAATGCTCAGCAGAGACTCCAAAATAAATGTTATAATATAATTCTGAATAAGTTCTATAATTTACCTTTTAAATTAAGAAACGATTGTCCACATCATCCATCTTTCTTTTTATTATACTTTTACTGACATGGCCCTTTTGAACTAACTCTCCAAACACATTTTCCACCCTCATTTATATACCTGTCTGATTAGTTGCGTGATGTTCCGCATGCTCTCCCTCACTCTGTGGTCTGGAGGCTTGTGGTAGGATCTCATCTTGAAAATTTTTTTTTAATTATTAGAATCTGAATTAGGTAAAGTATACTGTACTTTTCACTGCTAAAAGACAACTGAACTATTTAATGCAGCCAGTTGGCTTTTCCATAGACTTGTCATAAACGTGTCTTCACTCAATGATTCTGGTAGACTTTTGTTATGGTTTGGTGCCATAAATAATATTTGTTTGTATATCTGTACATATATTGTATAAAGAACAATTAAAACATGTTATGAAGTGCCTAATCAACCCTTATTTCAATACAACTGGTAAAAGTATTTGACTTTTTCCCCAGGTTCTCAAATGCTCTGTGAACTGGAATGTTTGTGGTTAGCCCATTGGGGGTAATTGCTACAGTACATAGGCTATTACTTAGCTTTGGTTCATGTAACATAGCATGATTATACATCAATATAAGGCAAGGTAGCGCGACGTGATGCAAACGTTACAAGTTGAAGCTGTACATTATTTGAGACACAAGTGGATACATATTTTTTAACTATTCACAGGGCATTTGTCATTATCTCCATAACTTCAAAAAGTCACGTGAAAACGGAACGGTTCTCCCTCTCCTTCACTCGCAGTGCATCCACAGACCGCCTGCGTGAGAATACAAACAATATCATGTGACTGGGGGCAGAGGGCAATGCTCAAGGTATGGTGGCAAAAAACAACAACACAGAACTGGATAATATTGCGATTTAATTTTATTTCATTACTAATAATGATGATGATATATCATACGGATGCAGCCACAAAAAAAGTTTATTTAGACTCTTTCTCCAGAGGGGCCGGTCAGCCAATCTGGGCAAACGTTGTTTGGTCAACAATAGCCCGTACCTGTGCACGTCCCTGAGGCACGGCACTGTTGTTTTGGTGATTATTCCAACATCAACTGTTAGTCAAAAAGTCACTAGTGAATGTAGTGTCTCTGACCGGCCTCTCCACTCTGGTGCCTGAACCCCCAACTCCTCTTCTGCACTAGAGGGACACACTAAGACACCACGTTAGCCTCTATATAAACTTTCATATACAAACACACTCGCACTTACAGGGAAAATGGAAAGACCATTTCTTTCCAGCTGAAGTCCTCAATGGCACCATTCACAGCACCTCGACCCCCCATCTGCTTCTATCCTCATCCATGTTGCCTTTGATGTCTGCTTCATTGTTGTCAGTGTGGCTCCTCAATCTACTTCTTCTTCTATGGGTTCAATGGCGAATCACAACCGAATTTAAGGTGCATATACTGCCACCAACTGTACCGGAGTGTGAGGCCCGTCACAGCCCACCCAATTCAGGTCCACCCAACTTAACCCACCACCCTAAGAAATGAAAATACTGCCCACTACCCACCCCTACCCACTCTCCGCACTGCTTCAGCATATGTGACCTTATCCACCACCATAACCCTCTGTGCCTCTGCTGCCCTCTTCTGAACCACACCCCCCCAAAACGCAGCACTGTGCTCCCCACCACAATTACAACACCTCAACTTGTCCCCTACCTCACACTTCCCATAACATTGTGGAACCGTACACCTACCACACCTACCCTGCTCTCTGCACACAGCAGCCACATGCACCATACGCTGACATTTAAAACACCTCAGTGGTGGTGACACATATTCCCTCACATAAAAACGAAAATATCCAACATGCACCCTACTCAGCAATGGCCCTCTAAACTCCAACAAAACCATCGGACTCACCTTCTCCAACCCCAACAACCTACTGCCCAATGGTCTCGCTACCACCACAACCCTTCCTGTCACCACCTCTTTAGGCTATAGACAGATCATCCGGAACACCCGTGATCACCCCTCTCACCTTTGCAGCACTCCTAGGCACCTGGCATTTCACCTTACCCATTCAAAACCTCCAACTTCAGTAACTTATCCCTTCGATACACACTATCCACCACAATAAGTACCCTACCACTACTCAAACACTGTGCATCTTTCACCCTCCCAACCTGTTCCTTAATTGCCACCGTGAGATTGTTGGGTATAACACGTTACTAAGTAACTTTTTTTTGAAAAAAAGTAACCTAAAGCGTTACTTTCAAAATTCAAGTAATTAGTTACTAGTTTATACATTTATAATGAGAAAATTAGTTACATTTACATTATATTTTACGTTATATTATCACCTTTTCTGTTTTAGAACTCAATTTAATAATTTATTATTTGTTGTCGTTTTGTTTTTTAATCCATATTTCATTAGTGGGCCTCAACGCCAATCAAAAAAAGGAGAGATCTTGCACTTGTATTGCGCAGAGTTATGCAGATAGGAGGTTAGCAAAATTGAAGAATTCATAGCCTACATTTAACAGCTAGAAATATTCACATTACTTCAAAACTATCAAAAAGCAGGGAGGATAAATAAATGTGTCCAGTGAGCTTTGCATCACATGCAAGCAACTGTCGAGTGGGAATATAATGGAAAGCTTGTCATCGTTCGTCTCACTCAAATGTTTTGGACCGAAATTGCTTTTTTCTACTATGGGGTCTACAACGAGTGGAGGTATGTTATTTTCAAGTTATATTTTCCCCTGTTATTCTAATAAACACGCGTTGAAAACGTGCATTATGTTACAGAAAATGTCCAATGTGCTTTAACAAGCGATGAGAACGCACTTTATGGAAGTTTTCAACATAGTAGGCTACATAAGGTGCGCAAGGATTAAAGTGACATGCACTCGGAACGTGTGTATTTGTGCCAGTAAACACACATTCAGAATGCTTATAATTCTGCCAGCCAACAGATCTAAACTGTACCCTTTAGACCAGAGGTGGGCAAACTACGGCCCGCGGGCCAGATGTGCCCCGCCGGGTCCTTTGATCTGGCCCGCGAGGCCTTTTTACCCTCCACAGTCTCCCGCGATTGTATCGCGATTATCTCGCAAACTGTATATGCAAGCAACTAAAGCTTGGTAATGTTGGAAATAAGATCAGCCGAAAAGAATGAGTGTTGGCTCATCCATGTGAGTTTATCAGAGCCGGAGCTATTGCGCCTCGAAGTCGGTCATGTTTTTTTGCCTTTTTTACTAAACACATTGCAGACAGGAAGTAGGACGTGAAAATGGCAAAATAGCAATGCTGCAATGATCTAGGACATCATCCTGCACAAAACCAACATGGAACCAATATGGTTGGAAAGAGGGGGTTCCGCTGATAAAATAATGCCAATGTAAATAATTAGGAGTGGTTCGTCCATGTGGATTAATGACAGCCGGAGATATCGCATCACAAATTTGGGTACTTTTCACTGACTATATTTTGGTAAACTAAAAACATTACAGTCAAACAAGGAAATGGTGTGACAAAACATTTATTTTCTTTAGGAAACGCATGTAACTGTGTAGGGGGTGGGGTTTAATGAAATAACATTTCCTATTTTTCATACATCGCTATAAAATGCGACCCTTCACTTGGTTTCAAAAGCTCAATGTGGCCCTCAAGCAAAAATAATTGCCCACATCTGCTTTAGACTCAATATTTCTGGTTCAGGACTGCTGAATGTATTCACCATGTGACTCCATTAATTTCAGAAGCATTACTAGGAGTCAAATTCCATTGCATATTGTATGAAACTCAAAATCATTTTTATCTGTATTTCATTACTCTGTTAAAATTTGTTATATACTCCGACATTGAGATGAAATTGGTTTTACTTACAAACACTCACACATTCATCAGAAATAGACTGATCATATTGGTCAATTGGATCATGCCCAGAGAAAGTAGTTACCACAAGTCTGCACTCGACATGATCAGGCAATCACTATCTAGGGGCGGCAAAGTGGCCTAATTGTTTAGGGCCCATGATTCATTTTTGAAGAAGCCCCCCAGAAGAATGGTTCAACCCCCCCCACACACACACTACCAAGGTGAAGCCTTTATCATTCTGTTTTTGAGCAAGACAGTTAACCCTGATTGCTCCAAGATTGTTTCTGTAAATAATCAACTTACCATGAAAATTGATTCAAATCGTTTAAATATTAGGTTTTAAGGTTAATAAATTGATACTTTTTTGCCCAATGAGTATTGTATGATAAAAACCTAGACACACCAAAAAGCATATGTAAAAAGCATTTTTTAAAGTAACTTAAAGTAGTTTAATTAGTTACTTTCAATAAATAGTAACGCAGTAACGTAACGTAGTTACTTTCAATAAAAAGTAATGCAGAAGGTAACATAGTTACATTTTGGAGAAGTAACTAAGTAAAGTAACTAGTTACTTTTTAAAGTAACGTTCCCAAACACTGCAGTGAGACCGGGTGGAACACCCTCTTTCAGGGCTGCAAACACCACCAACACCTTAAATCCCTGTTGCACATCTCCCCATGCCGCCCTTCACCTTCTCCCGAACTACAATTACCACCCTCTTTTTTCCGTGCCTGCTTCTTCTTCCTCCGTATATAATAAGCATGTAATTTAAACTGATTGTTCAACATCGAAATCCTAAATTAGTACATATGTGGGAGAAATGACACATTTGCAAACAATACAACAATGATTGAATTCACAAATGCCAGACCTGCAGACAAATGACAACGTGTCAACATAGTTGTGTCCACGTACTTAACCCATCTACCCTGGGCATAGGTTACATGTTGTGCTTCAGGATTTGTACTCTGGCCACCCAACTGAGCATTCTAGTCAATGCATCCTCAGCTGATGACGATTGGGTCTAAAGTTCATTACTAAGACTTGAAAACATGCAGTATAAAGTATATAACTAACTAACATCGAGCAAAACCTAAATGTGGAATCTTTAAAAAAATTATTGTGGCCTGTATCAAAGCTCTATAAAGAAATAATTGTTGCCTGTATCAAAGCTCTATAAAGAAATTATTGTGGCCTGTATCAAAGCTCTATAAAGAAATGGAAAGAAACTTCAAGTGCTATAAATGTTTGTATTTTAAACAGGACAAACAGGTGCCATAACTTTTAATAATGCATAAATATGTTCCTACAACAAATGTTCCATACTTGTCTTTCCCCGAGGCAAGTCAAGTACACAATGGGTTGAAAACACTGCTCCCAGTTTAACACTGCCTACACACAATTGTAATTTGACAACAAAATTAGTGCCACATTAGGGACCACACATTACATATATCAGCACCTCCTGGCAGACTCTGTATTATATACCTGCTCTGTGAACTCTATTATGCACAACATATTTTTCATTGTGATGAGTTTGGGAAAGGCTTTTCAATGCACATTTGCTTAGCAATTGCTTACACATCGTATTAAAACCAGGCCTATCAAGCCTGATAAGGGAAGTATGACTATTATATTCCCTATTGTAGGCCTCTAAGAGATTTAATAGCCCAGTGTATCTTTACTTCAATACATTCAGGACAAAGGGAGCTGTGGATGCTTCTCTTGCCATCACGTAGGTCATCGACACTATCTGGACCTACGTGATGTTGTGTTATGCTCGGTAATCATAACACGCTTTTACAATGTGATTGCTTAACTTGTTATTCTCTGGTAAAAGAGCCACAGTGGCAGATAACTGTAATAAACAGGAACACTTTTGCTTTCATTTGTTTTTTAAACACACGGTACCTTTATATCCATATACCAATTCACTCTTATATTCCTGTGATAATCTTAATAATGAGGAGTCACGCACAGGTTGAAGTTGTAATAGAGGTAACATTTACTCAAGCGAAACACAAAGGAAAGTTGACCAATATTTGATCTTCAGAATAAACAAGGCTAGGCAATAGGGCTAGGCGATATGGCAAAAAAAAATGTATCATGATATATTTTCTCATATCATTCGATATTGATAAATATCACGATATACACTAGGAAGTAGAACTTCCAGTCATTTAGTACTTGAGTACTCTATCAAATCTAAGAAAATGGGTGTACTTGCCAAAAGTTGTAAATGTTTTGCATTTATTTTAGTGCAATGCAGTTGTCTAATGCAATGCACTGTAAAGGCTTTTCCCTCATTAACCCCATTTTTGTATTGACACTTGTGTTTTTATATTGTTTGATTTCTCAACATGCAGATTTATCTTCATAGTTGCCCTTCTTAGTTATTTTGAATTTTCTAATCATCATTTGGAACCATATCAACAATATAAACATCATTTTAAGAGAATTCTAGCTGATATTCTAACTGGATTGGTTCCTATGCAAATCCTTTAAAATAAGACAAAAACAGATTCCTATAAAACAGCTACATAAAATGGTTTTAATCTCATATGAATCTATTAGGTCCTACTATAATTAATCCTAAAGGACTGTTTTGTTAGGTGTGAATGTCTTAGTTTCAGTTAATATTTTTTAAATTGAAAGTGCTTCAGTCACCTTAACGTTAGCAACGTTGGTAAATTCAGTCATGTTCTGACTGCAAACAGCAGCAAGTCATATTATACTGTTTAGAACATAGTAATACAACAACGCAGGTTGGCAGCCCCAGTGGAAAGGAACACACTGACGCTACAAGCACCTCGGCACAACTCATTTTCAGGTGCGTGTTCCTCGCTCACCTACTGTATTTCGTAATAAACACTTCTTCTGTTGTGCAATTTTTTACTTGCTCCCTTTTGTTGTTTTCATCTACACAACATAGCTGAAGTAGCTAGTTAGGAGTTTAGCTATCAGCTGAAAAGTCTGCCTCGAGTTCTGACTTCACTTGACATGATTTGCATCACATCTATCCATGACCAGATTTATTGGACAGTGCACTCTGTTTTTTGCACATGCTGGCATAACGAATTGAATAGCCTTAAGAACAATGTCATAACCAGACTGATTATATAAGTGGCAAGCAAATGCAATTCATGTGTCAAATAAAATGTAATGTCAGCATTTTTGAGTTCTTCTTTTTTCTTGGCATTGGCTTTGCTGTGGCACAGTGTCACAATAAAATGAATGCAGTGGAAAAGCTAGATTACCAGACTTGCTCTGCATAACTCACCGACATAATTGCATGGAATGTTTTTCTGTGCTTTGTCTGATTTCAAAAAGCCAAACAACTGCCATATTACCTAAGTGGTATTTTCTTTCCTGTTAGTCACATCACAACTTCTTAATTTTCTTATTTTTCTTTCAAACTGCTTTCACTATCAATCCGACTCATTCTTCAACAATTAACTCAACACGGGCTGTCTGTGATGTGGTTGGGAAGCAGTGTTACCAACGACTTCAAATGGAAAGTAGCTAAAGCCTGCTCGAAATGTCGATAAATGTTGCTAGATGATGCTAATTAGTGTATTCGTGATGTCATCGCTTCCACTGATCTAAGATTCTGGACAAGGTAGAAACAGGCTGTTTAGATTAAGTGCATGAAAGCATAAAAATAAACTGTAAAATTAAATTCTGTAAATTTAAAACAAACGGTAGCAATCAATACAGATTCTAGTGATGTACGAATCACAAACGATTAGTTAATTTTGAACAACTCTTTTTAGTGAACAGGGTGTACTGAATCGGTCAGTGTATCATCCGATCATTCAATTATTCCATTTAATCTGGCACACCAAAAACGAAATAAAGAATCAATATGTTGTTTTTCAATTTTTCTGTATGTACAAAAATTGAAAACTAACGTTTGTTTCATTGCTTTAAGCTCGAAACGGGAAATATATTAAACAAGGAAACCAAAACAAAATAATGGGTCGAATTTATGCTCTCGTAGAGTAGGCAGAAACAAGATAACAGTTTGTTGTTCAGTTTTTCAGTTTTTTCAAAAAATTTGACATTTTTAGAATGCCTGTCATTGGTCAAATAATCAGGCACTTACTTTCCCTTCAAGATAGCAGTCCTGACATTTTGATCTCACTATTAATCTAATGTACTATCATTAAATTTACATTCAATGCTATAATTAACCACACATTATTGTGTCAATTAACTACTATATTTTAGTGCATATAACTGTATAACTGGCTGTATATTACTGTATAACTGTATATTACTGTATATGGCACACCCCCCCCTGCACACTATATTCGAAGGCGCTATATAGGAAGTTTTTTAAACATGATAACTACAGTCATTATTTTTGTTCTGTTGTTATAGACCAGCTATTTCTAAAATGGGATACAAAATAAATTGTATTCTATATATTATATCCTATATGGAATGGCACATAGGCTATATTCTCCTCACATATTTTCTCTTAACTCATCAGATCCAAATTTAAAATGTACAGCAGAGAGATCTAGAAAGGATATCGACTTTTTAGACATTACCCTTTATAAAAATGTTGATATTTTGGAAACTATACCATCTATTTCAAGGTACAGAGGACATATAACACACTTTTATGGGCAGACAGTAATAATCATAGACACCTAATCATAGACAAATTCTTAGACTACAAGTAAATGCAGTTACGAATAGTGTTTTATTATCCGAAAACCGGGAATGAATACAAAATTCATAGTTTTACTAATTGTAGCATGGTATTCACATGATTATTCTTAAAATGAAGGATTTGCTATAGCCTATGCAGAGCAGACTTTGTTTTGACCATAAAATATACATGCAGCCTAGCTGTTTTAGAGACAAGATAATCATTTAAAATACTGTCACTTCAATATAGACAAATTATTAGCCCATAGAGACCATTGGAATTCAAACAGTAGGAACTAACAATCTATTGTTTGTATGCTTTCACTGAAGACAGAAAGCACAACTGCAATATCCATTTTCCACTAGAAACTCAATTGTTTTAAACTTTAGAGACAAACCATTCTTTATATGCCAGTTTTTGCTGTCAAGGAAGATGAATGTTGGCCATGATTTCAACTCCTTCTGTGGCTTCCTCCTGCCGTATTCTACAGTACACGCAGGTTCTGTCCGGGGCGTTCCTCCTGCTGTATTCTACAGTAGCTACTGTAGATGGCATCCAGATTGACATAAAATGCCACCTGAAAAATAGTACAATAGGCTATATGAATCAAACAGCATTCCACAGAATTTATGGGTGATAATAAGCGTAAAATATGCTTCTAAATATGACTGCATGAGGTTGGAATATATTCTGCAGGACAAAATAGTAACAATCATGGGCTCATCATTTTACACTACATGGCACCTTCTGTCAAGCTCCATTTGGATTGTGTCGTACCTTTAATGAACCACATTGTAGCTTATGTTTCCCGCAGGTAATTAGGGGTGTGTTAATAGGCAAATCGTAGAGACTGTGCACCAAGAATGATGCTGAAAACAAGTGGTATTTATCATTTGGGATTTGGTACTGTGTGCATAAAACGGTCATAGGATCGTTTGATTAATCCCACTTGCTTAGCATAGTTGCATTCTTAATTCTAAATATAAACACCCAACGTGCTGGTTATATAAAACCAGCTATTAACAAAGTGAAGTACCCGCATTAATGTTAGTGCATTTCAGTGATTTTTTCTTGTCTGAATAGCCCAGTCTCACTGGCGAAAAAGCCACTAACTTGTGTTGGTATATACACTGCTAAAGAAATAAAGGGAACACTTAAACAACACAATGTAACTCCAAGTCAATCTCACTTCTGTGAAATCACACTGTCCACTCAGGAAGCAACACTGATTGACAATGAATTTCACATGCTGTTGTGGAAATGGGAAAGACAACAAGTGGAAATTATAGGCAATTAGCAAGACACCCCCAATAAAGGAGTGGTTCTGCAGGTGGTGACCACAGACCACTTCTCAGTTCCTATGCTTCCTGGCTGATGTTTTGGTCACTTTTGAATGCTTGCGGTGCTTTCACTCTAGTGGTAGCATGAGACGGAGTCTACAACCCATACAAGTGGCTCAGGTAGTGCAGCTCATTTAGGATGGCACATCAATGCAAGCTGTGGCAAGAAGGTTTTTCTGTGTCTGTCAGCATAGGGTCCAGAGCATGGAGGCGCTACCAGGAGACAGGCCAGTACATCAGGAGACGTGGAGGAGGCCGTAGGAGGGCAACAACCCAGCAGCAGGACCGCTACCTCCGCCTTTGTGCAAGGAAGAGCAGGAGGAGCACTGCCAGAGCCCTGCAAAATGATCTCCAGCAGGCCACAAATGTGCATGTGTCCACTCAGTCAGAAACAGACTCAGTGGTATGAGGGCCCGACGTCCACATGTGGGGGTTGTGCTTACACCCCAACACCGTGCAGGACGTTTGGCATTTGCCAGAGAACACCAAGACTGGCAAATTCGCCCTTGGCGCCCTGTGCTCTTCACAAATGAAAGCAGGTTCACACTGAGCAACAATGTGACAGACGTGACAGAGTCTGGAGTTGCCGTTGAGAACGTTAGGCTGCCTGCAACATCCTCCAGCATGACCAGTTTTGCAGTGGGTCAGTAATGGTGTGGGGTGGCATTTCTTTGGGGGGCCGCACAGCCCTCCATGTGCTCGCCAGAGGTAGCTTGACTGCCATTAGGTCACGAGATGAGATCCTCAGACCCCGTGTGAGACCATACGTTGGTGCGGTTGGCCCTGGGTTCCGCCTAATGCAAGACAATGCTAGACCTCATGTTGCTGGAGTGTGTCAGCAGTTCCTGCGAGAGGAAGGCATTGATGCTATGGACTGGCCCGCCCATTACCCAGACCTGAGTCCAATTGAGCACATCTGGGACATCATGTCTTGCTCCATCCACCAACGCCACATTGCACCACAGACTGTCCAGGAGTTGGCGGAAGCTTTAGTCCAGGTCTGGGAGGACATCCCTCAGGAGACCATCCGCCACCTCACCAGGAGCATGCCCAGGTGTTGTAGGGAGGTCATACGGGCACGTGGACGCCACACACTACTGAGCCTCATTTTGACTTGTTTTAAGGACATTTCATCAAAGTTGGATCAGCCTGTAGTGTGGTTTTCCACTTTGATTTTGAGTGTGACTCCATAACCCATATCCTCGGGTTATTAAATTTGATTTCCATTGATCATTTTTGTGGGAATTTGTTGTCAGCACATTCAACCATGTAAAGACGAAAGTATTTCATACGATTAGTTCATCCATTCAGATCTAGGATGTGTTATCTTGATGTTCCCTTTATTTTTTTGAGCAGTGTATTTTCACATGAAAGTATGGAATAATTTTTACGGGCCTAGAGCGGGTGCAAAGCTAATTCTTGGGGGTGCTTTAGCTCCGTCTCTCCCGAGCCTGCCGCCGGTGCTAGTATGACAACCGACATTTACATTCACAACACAATTATGAAGAAAATTATTTATTTTTCATATAAATCGGAGCAAAGTAGCTACAGTCCCATTTTTCAAAGAGAGTTCTTGTTGGAAGCGAGATGTGATGCTTCCGTCATGCTTCACAAGAGAATTAGAATGAAACCGAATGGAATCTTCTAATCTTACCAGTTTTTGACATGTAAACTTTAAAATGATGTAACTTCCATCATTCAATGTCGCCAAATTTATGAGATGACTATATGAGATCATCCTGCTATGCTATTTTAATTTATTTCAATTGAAACATAACTGGCTCAAAATCGAATAACATTGTACTGTATGCCAAGCTTTAGCTACAAAACACAGGGTTGAATAATATACACTGGGTAGCTCCATATAAAATTAAGAACACTTTGCATTCTTTGTGAAGATTTATTTTGCGCATTGATGCCTTCAAACATGCCATGAGCATGTAAATCATTCTCATATTCAACAAAAAATTATTACGGTAAAATAGCTTAATCTCTATGTATCACTTAGATGGCAGCT
>JACXGM010033771.1:0-12178 GCA_016801145.1 Umbra pygmaea
GGCCATCTTGTGACTCGGGCTGGCGGCCATCTTGTGACTCGGGCTGGCGGCCATCTTGTGACTCGGGCTGGCGGCCATCTTGTGACTCGGGCTGGCGGCCATCTTGTGACTCGGGCTGGCGGCCATCTTGTGACTCTGGCTGGCCTTCTTGGAACTGGGGCTGGGTGCCCTCTTTGGTGCTTCAAAAGGGGCAGGTGTCAGAAAGACACGACGGGGGAGGACAGCCTCCCTGACAAAGTCTTCATAGGAGGCTTCAAGTACATCCCCTGGCATAGTGTCCCAAAAGGCCTGGTCCTCCTCTTCTGAGCTAGAGTCGTCCCAAAAGGCTTGAACTAATTCAGCCCCGGTCATCCTCCGGTAGGGAGGACATCTACTTTGGCTGGTCATTTCTGTCACGGAAGACAAATGAAGTGACAGGGTAAATTCCTCAATGACCAGCAACACCACAAAGGTAGAACAGAACTAAATAGTGATATGATTAATGATACAGTGCAGCTGGGGACATAATAAACTAAAGGGATTGGAGGACTAAAACATGTGACTCAAAAGGCGGGATAACATGAACAGAAACGACCAAGTATGGACCTAACACTTAAGGGATAAACTAAAAACCTGGAATGGACTAAACAGACATGAACTGATACTAAGGAGTGGCTGACAACACAGCCATATCCACAAGAGGGCAGCAGAGATGGGAACATTTACACAGAAACACAGGCAAGGCTACAATAAGAGTCCTAGTATAGTCTGGGGCCAAAGGGTAACGTTACACTAATACTTAGTTTGACCCCCTTTCGCTTTCAGAACTGCCTTAATTCTACGTGGCAGTGTTTCAACAAGGTGCTGAAAGAATTCTTTAGAAATGACGGCCCATATTGATATGATAGCATCTTGCAGTTGATGGAGATTTGTGGGATGCACATCCAGGCCACGAAGCTCCTGTTCCACCACATCCTAAAGATGCTCTATTGGGTTGAGATCTGGTGACTGTGGGGGCAATTTTAGTACAGTGAACTCATTGTCATGTTCAAGAAACCAATTTGAAATGACTCGAGCTTTGTGACATGGTGCATTATCCTGCTGGAAGTAGCCATCAGAGGATGGGTACATGGTGGCCATAAAGGGATGGCCATGGTCAGAAACAATGCTCAGGTAGGCCATGGTATTTAAACGATGCCCAATTGGCACTAAGGGGCCTAATGTGTGCCAAGAAAACATCCCCCACACCATTACACCACCACCACCAGCCTGCACAGTGGTAACAAGGCATGATGGATCCATGTTCTCATTCTGTTTACGCCAAATTCTGACTCTACCATCTGAATGTCTCAACAGAAATTGAGACTCATCAGACCAGGCAACAGTCTTCAACTGTCCAATTTTGGTGTGCTCTTTCAAAATGTAGCCTCTATTTTCCTATTTGTAGTGGAGATGAGTGGTACCCGGTGGGGTCTTCTGCTGTTGTAGCCCATCCGCCTCAAGGTTGTGAGTGTTGTGGCTTCAGAAATGCTTTGCTGCATACCTCGTTTGTAAAGAGTGATTATTTCATTCAAAGTTGCCCTTCTATCAGCTTGAAGCAGTCGGCCCATTCTCCTCTGACCTCTAGCATCAAACAAGGCATTTTCGCCCACAGGACTGCCGCGTACTGGATGTTTTTCCCTTTTTTACACCATTCTTTGTAAACCCTAGAAATGGTTGTGCATGAAAATCCCAGTAAATGAGCAGATTGTGAAATACTCAGACATACTGCACACAACTCTCACTTTCTCTCACACAAACCATTGCTCCATCTGATTGTTATGCAGTTTTCTAACACTGGACATGTGTTTGACTCTAAAAGATAGTTAAATTCTTTTGTCATAACAACAAAGTTTATCTCAGTTTCTTCAATATGATCTCACGTTCCCCTGCAAATGTAACTCAACAGAGTTTCAAGTTTTACAGAGCCGACAAGGTTGACAGACAGGACAAGCAACCAATCAGGTGAATTTCCAGATGGGCACTGTTTTCTATTGTTACAGCAGAGGTTTATGTAACCTATTTCACATATGTACAAAATACAGATAGTTTGACAGTTCATCTAAAATATCCCGGGTGATCCAATTTTCTTCTCCAGATTGGCGACTTGATTTGAAGCTGTGCCTTTGTAATGACGTCCCAGGGTAGGGATGTCATTACTGGACAATCTGACTGATACATTTAGATTTCAGTTCCTCCTGGTATGTTGTGAGTAACATCTGTTCAGACATTTAAATTATTAAGACTATTTTGTGTCTTCCCCACTATATGGGTTGTAAGTGGCTATTTTTGGTATAGTTGAACCAGGCATACAATATAGATATACCCGCGTTAAGAGCATAGTATTTCTACTACAGTACAGGTCCTTCTCAAGAAATTAGCATATTGTGATAAAGTTCATTATTTTCCATAATGTAATGATAAAAATTAAACTTTCATATATTTTAGATTCATTGCACACCAACTGAAATATTTCAGGTCATTTATTGTTTTAATACTGATGATTTTGGCATACAGCTCATGAAAACCCAAAATTCCTATCCTCAAAGCCAGATCTACTCCACTTTTTCATTACAACCCTCTAATCTTAGACTTATTTAGACCTGGGACACCAGGTGAGTCCAAATAATGTTGAGGTAGAACAGAAAACCAGCAGGCTCCAGACCCCGTAGGGTTAGAGTTGAAGACCCCTGATACAGAGGCTTGCTACTCTGTCCTCATTGTGAAGTATTGTTCTCTATGTAGAGACTGTAAGATTACATTATATGTAATCTGATGCCCTTGTTTGGCTCACTGTTACTTTTGTGCCAAAGTAATTTACTTTTCTGCGTCTTGTGTTAAGTGGAACAGTAAATATTAAACTTCCACTCACCTGCATTTGACTCCAGCTTCCTTTATCGTTACATACTGTATATTCTCTTAATTAGTGGATTTGACAGTTATGGAATGACAGGGTGGATGAGTCTGTGTGACAGCTAATAAGCAATAGTGTATATATATCTGAGAGTAAAACCTAAAAGTTGGAGGGGGGAATAGAACCGGTGTCTCTGGTACAGATAAAAGCCATGCATTAGCTCAATGTAATTGACAAGTTACCAACCAACCATTGGACTTTTGAGGAAGAAATAGTGCCAATGGACACACATCACTGCATCTAGGAATTGGCCATCCATTTGATTAAAAGCTCACTGCACACTGCTGCCAAGACACACAGCTGTCCTAAGAGCAAAATAAAAAGTTAGAATCCCCCCATTTTTTACCAGGTCAGAGGCAAATAAATTCAAATGAATCCCTAACTACATTGTTTTCTTTACAATGTAGATCAAAACCGACAGTATAGTGTAATTCCCTATGCATTTACATATTTTGAAGTAAAATTTTTTAAACTGCATGGTTCTATTGAACGTGTTGGCACATTTCCATAAAAATAAGTATTGCCCTCCGATCGGGATGCAAATCCACAACCTTCGTATTCAGACTGCTAATCACCACATTGAAAAAAGGCACAAGCTGGCACTTTAGCTTCCAGAATAAACGTGCTAACACACATATCAATTGAATTCTTAGGTCTCTGTATGTTTCAATCAATTTAATTATGCATTTAGATCTTCTTCAGCTGTACAGAGTTGTTTGGAAGTAAAGTACTACAGTTTGTTGTTTTGAATGAGTAGGCACATTTCTAATAAAATATTGAGTACAGCCCCAATTAGGGTAGAAACTGGAACCCTTTGGATTCAGTCAGCCATGCTACACATCAAGTTACAGCAGAAGGTGATGCACTGCGCAAATTCCAAGAGTAAAACTATGCAAATAGACGTGTTAATTGACTTTCTAGGTCTCTGCATATGGTAATCAATGTAACTCTGAAAAGGTCGGTTGTCAACAGTACGACACATTCCTAAAACAAACCCCTGATTCATGAAATGGTGCTGATTGGAGCATGTAAAAGCTACAAAGGCCCAGTTGTAAGTCTGTTCAGTCCTGGCAGGCTGATATCAGTGTAGTGTTTAAAATTATGTGGTGTCAGGCGGCATTGCGAGACTACTGGAATGGTGTCGTCATAATTGAATGTGAGGTGTAGTAACAACTATATTCATTTTGAGCTTACTAAAAATGAAATAAACTGAATGGTGTATGATGCAAGATGGAGTTACAGTGCAACTGGTGTTGTATGCATTCTAGACTAGAAAGACACCTGGTGATGCCTGAGAGGAGTGTGTGTGTGCATGCCGGTGGGTGTGTGTGTGTTTTGGGGTGTAGTTAAACACACTCCAGTCTGTAACTGCACTCATAATCAGCATTCTCAACTGCTATTATTTTATTCACAAAGGAATCAAAGACTAATCTAAATTGTATAATGATTATAGCAAGTCACAAATAAGTTTAAATCAATATAAAAAATAAAACTTTCAAATACATCCAGCATCAGTGATGGGAGTCATATTTATTATTCCTAAAATATCTAACACTACTGGGCACTTTTGAAAATAAGGTAAACAAGGTATAAAAAACGTTATGCCCAGACACTCCTAGACCATTGGTTAAGGTATGGAAAAACTCTAAGTTCAGCATTTGTGATTTGCTATAAAGACTCAGTGAGACAGTTTAGAATAGGACTATTTCACATATCATTTAGCCAACACTCTCATCCAGAGTGACGCATTCATTTTCATACCTGGCTACACATGGGTGTTGAACAGACATGTTTGGTGTTCAACGCCCGCTGAATGTCATCATCTAATTCCCATAATATGGGGGCTACAATGCATGCCTCAGGAACAACAGGGCTATCATCTGCTGGGCACTCTTCCGTGTCAAACTGGCGTGGCAACGCTTCGGCTTTGCGATTACGACTACCCGGGTTATATAGGATATTGTGTACGTGAAACAAGTGAGGAACAGGAACAACCTTGCCTGGCGAGGGTTTAGCCTCCTAGCTGACCGAATGTACTCCAGGTTATGGTGGTCAGTCCAAATGAGAAAAGGGTGTTTAGCCCCATCAAGCCAGTGCTTCCATGCCTTAAGGGCACTGACAATGGCCAACAGGTCACGATCACCCACGTTGTAGTTATTCTCAGCAGGCGTCAACTTCTGAGAATAGAATGCGCAGGGACGGAGCTTCACAGGGGCTCTTGACCTCTGTGACAGCACCACCCTGATCCCACTCTCGGAAGCGTCCACCTCCACTGTGAACTGCAACATTGGGTCAGGATGGGCCAGAACAGGTGCGGATGCGAACAGAGCATTCAGCGAGATGAAAGCCCTGTCCGCCTCATTGGTCCACCGCAACCTGCTCGGCCCACCCTTAAGCAGGGACATGATCGGAGCCGCAACCTTGCCAAAGCCACAAATTAACGGAAGATAATACACTCTAAAAACAAATGGTTCTAGATAGCACTAAAAGTGGTTCATGGCTTGTAATCATAGGGGAACCACTTTAAGTGCTATATACTACATATCTTAAAAAATTGTGCCATGTAGAACCTTAACTACTTAGGGAGCACCATCCCGCCGGCGGGAGATTTTTGCCCCCCACCACCCCCAAAAACTTGTTCACAAGTCCAAACAATCAAAGTTCACAAGTCCTATTTCTAGGTTATATATACATGTTATATATCTAAAGAAAGCTTAAACACTCAGGAATGTAGCAAATGTCACCATTCTACAGTAGCTATAACAAAAATATTAATTTCCCCTCATAATGTGAGCTACGTGCCTTGTACACATGTGCCTCAAAGTAAATGGAATGTCAAACTAGAAACAAGGCTAACACTGTCATTTATTGGGTTATATATACATGTCGTATATGTCCTTAAAGCTTAGAATCTTGGGATTCTAGCAAATATCTCGGTTTTAGTGTAGCTATAAAACTCACAACGTTACCACTACTTAATGTCAGCTACGCGTCTTGAAAAAAAAACTTTTTGTTTTCACCTTATAGTAAATACATTAAGGAATAAAATCAAAGCTCACAAATGCAATATTTAAGTTATAAATACATGTCTCATATGTCCTTAAAGCATAGAATGTTGGGGTTCTAGCAAATATCTCGGTTTTAAAATAGCTATGAAAACAAGATAATTATTAGTCATAATATGACGTAAACAGCCAGTACCAAAAGCAGTTCTAGTAGAAATCTTGGTTTTAGTGTAACTTCATAGTAAATACATTGAGGAATAAAATCAAAGCTCACAAATGCAATATTTAAGTTATAAATACATGTCTCATATGTCCTTAAAGCATAGAATGTTGGGGTTCTAACAAATATCTCGGTTTTAAAATAGCTATGAAAACAAGATCATTATTAGTCATAATGTGACGTAAACAGCCAGTACCAAAAGTGGTTCGAGTAGAAATCTCGGTTTTAGTGTAGCTGTAAAATTCACAACGTTATGGCTGCGAGTTTCAACTACACATATTGCAAACAGTAATGTGTTTTTTTCGTCCAAAAAAAATTGAAATGCCAACTAGAAACTACCACGCTCATTTTTTAGGATATATTTAAAAGTCTTATATGTTCTTAAAGCTTAAAATCTTGGGAATCTAGCAAATATCTCGCTTTTAGTGTAGCTATAAAATATACAACGTTAGACTACTTAATGTCAGGTACGCGTCTTGAAAACAATTACATTTTACTTAGGAAATACAGGTTACCACATGTCACTTATGTTAAGCTTTTAGTACAAAACATTTTACTTACGGTCATAAAATCCTTATTTTTGGTCATCAAAGGGTCCCAGTAATGACTTAAAGCATGGTTTTCCCAGGTAAAATCCATCTTGAATGTAAAAATTGCATTTTCTTACCGGACTGTTAAAGGTATTCATAAATAAATGAAAAAGCTAGTGTATTTGGCCTACACTTCTGAACAAAAGACGGATGTGAAAAGTGTCCAAAAGCTTAGCAATTTCGGCATATACGTCATCCTTATAAAACAGAGATCTTAAAAATGTGCAAGATTAACAATTTTAACTGAAGACTGACAGAGATAATTTAGGAAAGAAATGTGTTATTCGTCTCAGGACCCGGATGTAAACGTCATCACGGTGCATTTTTTCTAAAAATATAGTTTCACAAACAAAGCTATAGCTCATTGGTTGTTCACTCAATCACTCTAAAATATTAGACTTTTTTAATATATAATCCTAATATATAGCTTTGTAGGGTTCTTTCAAAGAGGATGTAGAAAAATTAAAACTGAAAATAATTATGCATTTTCTTTATTTCATCTTGTGCCATGTTCACTGTGTATATTTGTTTGAAATTAATTTTACATATCCAAAAATGTCAAAGTCTTTTCTTTAAAAAAATATCAACCATATGTTTGTCCTTGCCTCAGGTCCAGTGTAACAAGAGTTTAACTTTGGGTATGTTTTTTATGGAGAATTTGACAATTACGGGGCGATCCCTAACAGGTTAAGCACCTCATAGAACCGCTGAAGAACCGCTGAAGAACCGCTGGAGAAGTAGTGGTGCTATATAGCACCTTAACTATTTAAAGAACATGTTAAGCCCAGTTTGGTTCTTCAGCCCAGTACATCAAGCCGACCATCACTAACCTGGGGGTGAAAATGGACTGTGACCTTAAACTAGACAGTCAAATCAGGGCCATTGTTAAATCTAGCTTCTTCAATTGAGGCAGCTTGCTAAAATAAAGTAAATCCTTCTGAGGCACCATTTTAAGATAGTAATTCACGCCTTTGTTACTACTAAGTTAGATTACTGTAATGTATTATATGTGGGTGTCACACCCTGCCCAGCAGATGGTAGGGGTGGACAGGAACTGAGATTATGGACTCATGTAATTGTTTAGTTTAATATATATATATTCTGTAAAGGCTTGGGTATCGAGTATCAAGTATTGATTTGGAACCGGGACTAGTTTAAATTTCGATTCCTAATTTCGATTCTCAGTCCGCCGACCGGAAGAAGAAACTGCTGAACACCAACGAAGAAGCGTACACCGGAAGGGTTGGCAACCAAGCGAGTCAAACTTTTGGACCGTGCGTCAGCGGTCCAAAGTGTGGCTTCACTTTTCTAAACAGAACGAAATCTCGGCAAAATGGAACATTTGCGGCAAGATTGTTTCGTGCATAGGAGGGTGCACGTCGAACATGATAAGCACCTCCGAGTTCATCATGGAGTAGAAATAAATGTGTGCCCCATCTTTGATGCATTGCGCTGACCGTCCTCCACTGCCTCTTCCTCTGGCTC
This sequence comes from Umbra pygmaea, assembly GCA_016801145.1. Lineage (NCBI taxonomy): Eukaryota > Metazoa > Chordata > Actinopteri > Esociformes > Umbridae > Umbra > Umbra pygmaea. Next base: position 8,233 of record JACXGM010033771.1, read on the forward strand.
TGGCTCCGACCCCCAGCCTGGCACCGCAGTGACTGCACTGCAGTCTGAATCCTGTAAGTAAAACAATACATATTGCGCCAACATTGAGGCAGCTAACAAATTAGCCCACATATTTTCACACCTGTGAAAATATAGTCATAATTTATTATATTTATATTCAAGTTCATTGATTTGATATTTATATTGTAGTTGAAAACAGCCCTGTGAGAAATTCATAGTAAAGTTCATAAAATGTAAAAAGTAAAAAAATTGATGGAGAAGGACAGGCTTTTTCCTTCGGAAAGACTGTTGGTTAGCTAGCTCATTTAAAATATTCTAAACTTTTGACCCTGCCTCTTAAAATAATCGGAATCGAGAATCGTTAGGAACTGGAATCGAAACAAGGAATCGGAATTGCAATTGTTCAAATTCAAATGATACCCAACCCTAATTCTGTTTTATTTTTTGTTATTCAGTGTATTTTTGGTTTAATGCATACTTAGTTTCATTTTGCATTTTAATGTATTTTGGGGTTCAGTGTATTGCATGTAGATTTGTGTTTCTTTAAGTTCTACGACCTGTCCCTTTAATGTTTTGTTAGTATACGCCTCTCTCTAGTGTGAGTTGTACTTCTGATAGGGATTAGATTAGAAGGCTGCTATCTGGTAGATTGGGTTGATTGGTGATTGTGGACAGCCTGGTTATATTAGTTAGGTTACCATAGGTTTACAATGTTTTACTTGTATTTTATATCTGTGTTTTAGGAACATTATGTTTCTTATTTAGTCTTCTTGTCAGCACTTTGGTCAACTGTGGTTGTTTTAAAGTGCTCTATATATAAAAATTGATTGACTGATTGAAGAAGGAGATGGCATGTTGGAAAAACAGGCATTTTTAGGCCTTCACATATAATTCATGCTCTAACAGTCTCCCAAGTACTTTGCGGACCAAGGACACATGTTGGTCGCAAGTAGCCGTGTACACCGGGGTGTCGTCAATATACACAACCACTCCGCGCCACCACATGTCCCGGAAGATGTCATTCACAAAGGCTTGGAGCATTCATCTGACCATACGGCATAACCAAGTACTCGTAATGGCCTGTACTGGTGCTGAATGCGGTTTTATATTCATCTCCTTCTCGGATGCACACTAGATTGTAGGCACTTCTCAGGTCCAGTTTCTTAAAGAAGTGTGCACCATGCATAGTCTCGATAACAGAGGATATTAAGGGAAGAAGATAAGTGTAACATTTCAGTGATATTGTTTAAGGCATGATAATCTATGCATGGACGCAGACCCCCGTCTTCCTTCTTTACGAAAAAGAAACTGGAAGATGCAGGCATATGTTTCCATTGCCTCGGTCTCAGCATATGACAGAGGGTATACTCATGTATAGATAGTCATCTCCTAGGCAGTACGGCTCCTGTTCAAATGTTAATAGCAAAATCCCAAGGCAGATGGGGTGGTAATTTAGATGCCTTGGTTTTGGAAAAGACGTGCGAGGTCCAAATACATACATACATACCAGTGGCGGCTGGTGACTAAAAGATTTGGAGAGGACAGGTTGAAAACCCGCCCAGTGTGTCATTTTATTTAAAACTATTTAGCTATTTGTCTATATCTACTGTTATTGTTTAAATTTACACAACACATTCTGATTCAAAAAGGACAAAAATAGGATAAAAAGTGCTTATACAGACACCCGGCCTGAAACCCCATAGAGCAAGCAACAACAGGTTGATGCACAGTGGCTAGGAAAATCTCCCTAGTAGTTTAATCCTTACCTTCTCTGCATAATACAAACTCTGGAATTGCTGCAACAACAAATAATCCACTCGTGGTTCTTTTCCATCCCAATGTCTGTGTCCAATGCCATGCCTCTCTGCCCCGCAATTAATGTCCTGACCGAAATCCATATTAGCCAGCCATTGGCTTAAACCTCCTGAGCTGCACAAGCTAAAACTAGCTAGCTACTGAAAAAACACGGAAAACGTAATGTTGAAAAATCACACGGTAGTTCACAATGTGCACACTAGCTAGCTAATTCTCAATAAAAATATAAAAGAATAAAACGCTGTCCACAATTTGAGGTTATAATTCTCTTACGCTAAACACAGTTGATATTTGCTTTACCATCAGGTCGTTATGGTGTACAACTTTGATGGAGAATTGAAGATGACATTTGGAACAAATCATTGGACGAAAGAGATGTCAATATTGTATTGTGGTTTTGATTGGTATGGGAGAGGGTTCCTCCGAGGCATCTTGTGACATGTGTCTTGGCCAATAAGAAACTAGCATGAAAAAGGTATGAAAAAATAGAAGTGTATTGAATTGATATTAAGATGTCCCGCCCTGGAGGTAAAAGAGACGATTACCTCCTCTAGCCTCCTCTAGTAGTCTACAGTATGTTATTTTCCAAACAACTCACCAATCTGCCTGTAGATGTCACTGTTTAAGCATTTTAATCATCATTTAAATTATTTATTTCAAAATAATAAATGAATTATAAGTTATACAGAGATATATTAAGAGTTTATTTGAACCAATTACTATTTTTTATATTCTTGAACTCCCTTTTGCCTCTCAAAAAAATGAGGAGGAACAACCTCCCCTGCCTCAATGGACGAGCCTCCACTGATACATACCCTCACGTACATTACGTTCACAAGATGCCGGCCTCCTTCTGCTGTTCCTAGGATTTGTAAACAAACAGCTGGAGGAAGGGCTTTCTCATATAGAGCTCCAATTCTGTGTAATGATCTGCCAACCGATGTGAGAGATGCAGACTCAGTCTCAACATTTAAGTCTATGCTGAAGACTAATTTCTTCAGTACGTTATATGGTATAGTGTAGTCTGGCCCAGGGGGCTAAAAGAGAACGGCGGCACTGTTGATGAACCGCCCATGCTGGCTTGCCTGGTAGGCTCCCCACTCTCCACTGGGATATGCTCATTCCAACGCCACCCCCAGGATGGTTAAGGTTTGCTGGTGTCCCTTTGGGGGTGTGGTCTTGGCAATGTGGGTGGGTCGGAAGCATGCCTGCTTGCTCCTGCCCGAGGTTCTCCTTGTGCAGGACCACATCTCATGTCCCCACGTCTCAACCCCAGATGTTATGCTGCAATAGTTTATGTGCGGGGAACTACCCCCCTGGAAGTCACCTACAGAACCTGGTGCCAAAGGAAAGCAAAGAAGATCATTGCTGATGCAAGCCACCTGAGCCACAGACTGGTCGAGTCCTTTAGCCCCACTAGATGCACATTTTTCCCACAGGCTGGTTATGACAAAATGGACATTTTACTAGTATTAGATCACCACATAGTATTATGCTGATGTGACTGACAGCTGTGTGTTTCTATGGACACAAGCCTGCTGTAATTGATGCTAGCCACTGCCTACATTCCTGTAACTGGCCCTGGAGACAACCATTTAATATTCCACTTCACATTGATGCAATCAGAGTAATTGTTGTATGTACTTATATACATAATTGTACTGTGTCACATTAGATAATACTGACGCTCCTGAATCAATAAGTAGTATACTGTGGTTACTGCCTACTGTTTACATGTATTTACTTTTATATCCATCGAGCCCTAACATTATGACCAACTGCCTAATATTTTGTAGGTCCCCCTTTTGCTGCCAAAACAGCCCTGACTAGTGATGGGCGATTCATGAACGATTCGTTCATTTTGAACGAATCTTTTAAAAGACAGGTACGTACGATTCATACTGGATCGTTCATTTCGTTCATTTTCGCGCGGGCACATTACTTCTATGACCCATTATACTGCTCGGTACTAGTATCTGAATCGTTCAAATCGTTCATTTTTGCGCAAGCGCATTACTTCTATGATCCAGTATACTGCTCGGTACTAGTATCTGAATCGTTCAAATCGTTCATTTTTGCGCAAGCGCATTACTTCTATGATCCAGTATACTGCTCGGTACTAGTATCTGAA
>JACXGM010033772.1:0-12246 GCA_016801145.1 Umbra pygmaea
AGTTGCATCACTGTTTACTCATCAGTTTGGGGTCTTTGAACTATTTGGTAAAGAAAGAGCAAGCACAGTTCAGGGACTAACCATCAAGGTCAGGGGTTATACGTTTCAAAACAACAAAATAGAATGCCCTCCGAATTCTTTTAGATATAAAGTGTGTGTGTGTGTGTGTGTGTGTGTGTGTGTGTGTGTGTATTTAGTGATGATGCAGAGTTCCTGTGGAGGCTTGCTCGGGCATCCCGTGACCTATCGCTCCTGGCTCACATCACTGCTGAAGAGAAGAATAAGCTGACCTTCGAGGCATTTGAATATGCCAAGAAGGCCCTAGAGAAGAACGAAGCCTGCTTTGCAGCACACAAAGTAATAAAGCATATGGAGTGTTCTTACTGTAAACCACTGTACAGTACACTGGGCTACACTACAGAGCCTTTTCCATTATAATACTGTAGTATTGTTGCTCTAAAACCAAGCTGTGTTTTGCCCTGTTTCTGTTGGTTCTGTATTTGTGTTTATGCCAAGATGCTCCATCAACATGTTATTTACAATTTAATAACATCCTTAGTTGATTCATTTTTTTTCCTTCAGATATTGATATAATCATTGATTCTTAAAGACTACACATTTATAGAAACCCGAGAAGTGTAGTTCAACAGTCGTACTACAAAATACCAAATGGGAACACAATATTAACTAACATAGTCTTAAAACATGGTCATAACTATACCTTTTGGGGATTGTAACAAAGACATGTTACATTTATTCCTTATTGTTTAGGTAAATATTAATGAAGCTATCCCTTGCCTCTCTGTTAGTGGTTTGCAGTGTGCCTCAGTGATATAGGGGATTACAAGGGGGTCAAAGTAAAAATAGGAAATTCCTACATCATTAAAGACCACTTAGAGGTAAGTCTTTTTAAATTAATAGTTTCTAATATATGATTATCTATTTAAATATCAGCTGTGTTCTGAAGAAAATAATGTATGTTCCCTAGAGGGCCATCGAGCTAAACCCCAAAGATGCAACTTCCATCCATATCTTGGGATATTGGTGAGAGGAAATGATGTAGAAAATCAAAAACATATTTTTGGTTCAGGTATTTCATCCATGGTCTAAGCTCCTGAATTCAGACCACAGATTGCCTGGGTTCCTATACCCCTTTCCCATCCAGTCTGTATTTACGTCTGACTGTCTGTAATCATATCAATGTTTATTTGGGTTACTTTGTTTCAGGTGTTTTGCCTTTGCTGAGTTGCCATGGTATCAGCGTAAAGTGGCAGCCATGATCTTTGCTTCCCCTCCTAATGCAACTTACGAAGAGGTGGGTCAGTACACATCCATGCAGTATAGCACTTTATCCCCTACAGCAGGTGTAAGCAAACCTTTTGCTTGAGGGCCACATTGAGATTTTGAAACCAAGTGGAGGGCCGCATTTTATAGTGCTGTGTGAAAAAAAGAAATTAATTCATTTAATTACCTCCGCCCTCTATACAGTTATGTCTTGAGATCCAGTGTGACAAAGTTTAAGGGACATAAAATAAGTAAACAAAACACTATGTACAGTAGCCTACATATTTTTACTATTTCCCTTTACATTTTTAAAAACCCAGCCATCCCCCCCCCAAAAAAAACTGATTTAGTGCAGGTTGATATCCTACCTCCTTGCAGAAATGTTATTTTGCCATTTTCTGATTTCTGTCTGTAATGTTTTTAGTTAACAAAAATAAAGTCAGTGAAGAGTACCCAACTTTGAGACGCGTAATCACCGGCTGTCATTAACCCACATGGAAGAAACACTCCTCATTATTTGCGGTGGAACACCTTCTTCCCAACAATACCAATTTGATTTAAAAACACCTCGCAGGCCAGATCAAAGGACCCAGCGGGCCGCATCCTGCCCTCGGGCCGTAGTTTTCCCACCCCTGCCCTACAGTACAGTTGAATGCACAATGTGTGCACATTATTAAGCGATGACTGTTTTTCAAGATTATTTCAACAGGTCAGTGAAACCATAAATTCATTTTGCACCAAAACATATGTTTAATAAAAAGTTTTGTCTTTGTCGGGAAAAAATACAACCATTTCCTCAACTCTAGTTGAATAATTAGTAAAAATAAATATTAGGCAACTCAATTAGAAATTCTTATTTCTCAACTTAATTTAAAACATAATAAATAACCAAGTATGTTTAACGAACAACAATGTGTGATTATTATTATATAACTTGAACTATTAAATATCATACAACATAATAAATTTAAATTAATAGCGTAAATGAGTACAGCCCAACAGATGTCTAGTACACACCAACCCCAAGCCACTGCTAAAGCCCATGCACAAAAAAGCCTGATTAGCTGCTTATTGATTATGAACACATGAGGTATGTGTCAGTTTAAGCACCATTCTCTTTCAAGACACAAATATGTCACCTGAAAATTAGTCTCCCCACTTTTTATTTAGGTTGATAAGGGTTAGGAAAAAGTGCTTATGAAAATACCTACAGCACTCTGCTGTGGTCACCGTGATGCTACAAAAGAGCACCATAAAGAACTGCCACACCTGGGTGGTCCCTATTAATGCAGGAGAATGAGTAACTTGGTCTTTTAATTCTTGACCAGATCACAATAATAATCATGGCACACAGGCCTATACAGTTCCACGAGTGTCGTACATCTAAAGGCACATCGACTGAAAGCCAAAACTTTGCAAGTGACAATTAAGAACTGGCTTGTAAACTCAGATGCACTGTAGGTTAAACAGGAGATAATATCTTGCCTAAACTGTTTATCTTTGTACAGCACTCTGTCCACGACCATCATTTTCACACACACAATGAGGCAAACACACCTGTACAAACACAGAATCTAAATAGGTAAGATTTGGAACAGGTGAGCTCACTAAATGATGTGCATATGGTACAGGTGTGTTGAAACAAAAATGGTTAAAAGTCCAGGATGATAGTATATGATAGGACTGACTGGATTGTCCAGCAGGGGGTGCTATGATCCCTGTAACTCGACCCTAGCACCCAGACCTTCTAGGGGAGAATGCTACAATGGGTCCTGGTTAAAAATATTGCACTATGTGCCATTTATGACAAATCCATGATTAGTTGTGTTTTACCCATATTTCTTTAAAAATGAACAGCATAAATTGTTACTTTTAAATGTAAGGCACATTGTTTGACTTTACTTTTTTATTAACTTCAGGCTTTGACGTTCTTCCTGAAAGCTGAAGAAGGTACAGAACATTGATTTAAATGCAACATCATATGCCACTAAGTAAAACATTCAAATCAAGTTATTTTGCATAAATTACAATTCAGCATTGTTTTTTGTCCACCCCCCATCTTCAATCTTTCCTTAGTGGACCCCAACTTCTACAGTAAGAATCTGCTGATGCTGGGTAAGACCTACATGGCCATGAAGGACAAAGAAAAGGCTGTTGTCTGGCTGAGTAAGGCACAAGATTACCCCCCTCACACAGAGGAAGACAAGCAGGTATTACCAACACACTACCAAACATGTCTATTGCCTTTTTTCTATGACATGCAGTGCAATCATGTAGCTGCCAACATAACTAAGTCAATAACGGGGTCCCTGGAATCTGTTAGAACACTGTTTACAAAATGCTACAATTTGTTTAGACATTATTCCCTGAAAATGCTACAATTTGTTTAGACATTATTCCCTGAAAATGCTACAATTTGTTGTTTGGCCAAATGTGGTACATTCTTCATCCAGCTCTTCGTGAAACATCAGCATTTTCCCAAGTCTTCTTTACTAAAGTTTCTGCTCGTTACTGAGATCTATTCTTCTAGCCATGGTAGCTAATTTTGACTCAGCATTTTTCTACACATATAAAAATTAAACAAATTTGATATAAATCTTCCAACTGATATATACAGCTTTGGAAAAAAAAGAACCCATTCCAGATTCTTCTAATATCAATCCCATTGAAATCCTCTTGTAATCAAGAGGAATCAAGAGGAAGGTGGATGGTCACAAGCAATCAAACCAAGCCGAGCTGCTTGAAATTTTGTGCCAGGAGTAGCATTATGTCACCCAACATCAATTAAAATTGAATTAACTTATTTTCTTTGCATTACTCGAGTTCTGACAACGTTACATCTTTTTTAAACTTTCACCAGTTGTCAATGCTCTGAATGACAATATTTCTATTTGGAATTTGGGAGTAATGTCATCAATAGTTTGGAATAAATCAAAAATGTTAATTTTAACCAAAACACATACACAATAGTAAAACCAGACACTCAAGTGCATCACTTCCTGTATAGATATGAAGGGACACATGCTAAACTCCCAGTTACATCGATGATCTGCAAGGATCACTCACCTTGCTTGGGCAAGTTCATTTGCATGTGAAGTTAGATTGGACAATTAAAACGTCAGAAATGGACTGAAGGTTTAGGGCATTTGAAATGCAGATATATATCAACATGGAGAGATCGGAGAACACACAGATGAAATAAATTACAAAAAAATTAAAAACAAAGCTATGTCTGAAGGTACGCATGTGTCAACTTGGAAAAGACCCAAATGCCTTTTGCCTGATACAGCGAGGAGGAAAATTGCAGAACTTGATTAAATCTTGCGATCGTGAACTTGCAAAAGTACAAAAAGGTGCTATGTGTAGAACTGAAGCCATAACAATGGAACTACTTTCTCTGTCCAGCTGACCTTTTTGCAAAGGCAGTAAAAAATAAAAAATAAAAATAAAAATCAAAGTAAAGGATGTACAGTATATCAGATTTTGGTTCCCTACAGTATGCAGTGCATGGCCTCAAATGCATAAATTATATTAAAGATTGGCTGCTTGATTAATATATCCAGTGCACTAGTTTTGGGCCACAGTTAAACTGTGGCCAGTCTGGGGGTACTCGAAGAGAGTTTTGGGAACCCCTGGTGTAGGAAATCATATTCCCATTATCTAAAAATGTCAGCTTTTTAAATATCATGAAATAAAATGTTCTACAACATTTGGAAGCAGTTCACGGAAAGAGAAAGTAGTTTCACTTTGTAAAATTCTACAGTGTACCTTTTAATAATTACACGTAACCTCTATCCCAACAAGCTTGTTGTCTGACCAGAAGACTCTAATCTCATTGTCTTTATTTTGGTTCAAAATATTATTTATTAGTTGATTTAAGAATTTGTTTTTTCAAAGTATGCCAATTTGTCTGGAGGGTATTTTAGGTCTAATCCTAATTCTCCTGGTTGCCTTTCTACAGGTCCATAAAGAAGCCATTGACCTTCTGAAGAAGCTTGGTGCATAAACTGTGATACGACTGGAGGGTATTGAGTTGATCCTAGGTGGAATGATTCTGAATCAATCAGCTTGGTGCATAAATTGTGATACGACTGGAGGGCATTGAGTTGATCCTAGGTGGAATGATTCTGAATCAATCAGCTTGGTGCATAAATTGTGATACGACTGGAGGGCATTGAGTTGATCCTAGGTGGAATGATTCTGAATCAATCAGCTTGGTGCATAAATTGTGATACGACTGGAGGGCATTGAGTTGATCCTAGGTGTAATGATTCTGAATCAATCAGCTTGGTGCATAAATTGTGATACGACTGGGGGTCATTGAGTTGATCCTAGGTGTAATGATTCTGAATCAATCAGCTTGGTGCATAAATTGTGATACGACTGGAGGGTATTGAGTTGATCCTAGGTGTAATGATTCTGGATCAATCTCCCAATGCAGGATGTATAATTGTATATAATGTACTGTGTTCACAGTTAATCATTGATGCCTTTGTGCTAACCTGTGTATAGCGATTTATGCCATGATTGAACTTGAAGCAAATGCTATTGTAATGTAATATATATCAGCTATTCTAAAAGCTGACAGCCTGTATTTGCTTCGATTTAAAAAAAAGCATAGTTTCCAATAAGTAGATGACTAGTAAACCCCTGTATCCACACAAAGATTGTAAGCTTTAGAACAGTGTTTTTATCCCTCTTCTCAGGGCACACCAGACATTCCACAGTTTAAATGTAGATCGCTGAACTAGCTCAGATGAGTCAGGTGTAGCAATCAGGTGTGCTACTGTAGGTCAGAAATAGATCAGATACATGTTTTCCCTGAGGAGAGGGTTGAAAAACACTGGTTTAAAACACAGTAGACAAAGACAGGCTCATGTTTGGAACTTAATGAATTTGTGGAGCACATGCTCCAATTGATCTAAAACCTATCTTTGTAAGAATCTATCAAATACTAAAATTCACAGCGTGGTCTAATGCATTGGTTCTTAAACATCTTCTGGGGATCCACAGCCTTTCTATGTATTTGTTGTATCCAAGCGCTACATGTACTTTAGCACACCTGAATCTATTGATCTACTAGGCACTCAGCATAGAGTACAGTCCTTTGGCGCTGATGTGTTTTTAGACCAGGGATCTCCAACCCCGGTCCTGGAGAGCTACCATCCAGTAGGTTCACATCTACCACACAGTGTCACCACATTCAGCTTGTCAACCAGCTAATTATTAGAACCAGAGATGCTGAATGTGGGTTGGAGTGAAAGAAGTCAGGGCAGTAGCTCTCCAGCACCAGGGTGGGAGATGTCTGTTTGAGTTAAATCCCAATCGTCCCAATTCTGTTACTTTTACCTTTTCAGAGAAGCACAACCATTTTAATGAATTCAAACCCAGTGGTAAAGATGGTCAGATACATTTATTAAATATGGTTCTTTCCACAGGCAAGATCCAACCAAAAAAACAAAGAAAATGTTTTTAAGAACAGAATAAAAATAGGCAACAGATCTTTGTGAATCCTGAGCAGAAGGCCTCAGACCCCCATGTCTCTGAAAACAGAAAATCATGAGGGGCAGGAGTTTAATTCTTCATTTTATAATTCCATCTCTATTTGTTAACATTGGTAAAGGCAAATTCATTTTCCGTACAGTCTCCAGTAGGGGTTTTACAGTTGTACAGTGTATCTACACGTGTTGATATGTTACAGTTCATCTCTGATACGAACAAGGCCTCATCGAGCCTGCGTTCCATGATGGTGAGGCTCTAAACAATTTAAGTACTTTGTTTTTACATTGACTGTTTCCATATACACCATTGTTTTTCTTGATTATAATTTTTTTCAAGGAAGCACATTATTAAGTGGCATCTTTCATTCATACATGGGAAGTTTACATCAACACTCATTTTCCTCTTACTATTTTTTGCCAAACCTCCCTCTCACAAATAGGAATATAGAACAGATTTTATATACATCACAACAGATATAACTTCGACATGAACCCCTTACTGAAGTATTATGATTAACATTGCAGTGGCCAGAACAGAATGCTTTGTCACGTAGGCTGGCTAGTGCTGTCACACCCTCCCTCCCTTTACTGCACCAAACAAAATAGAAGCACCCATTGTATTGGTAGATTCACATTTCAAAACAGAGGAAATTGGAAAATGCTAATGATTGCATTAGTGAGCAAAAGGACAACCAAAAGACTAAGCGTTGCATTAGAGGTCAGCATGGCGTGTCACTGGTTTGCTGACCAAGGAATAGGAAACATTGGGGGTGTATTTAATGTAACTAGTGATGGCAAAATACTACAAAATAAATTTAAGGAGCTGTTTCAGCTAATGTGTCATCATATAGAGATTATTCAGATGACTTTAAGGTTGCAAAGGGAAATGCATTGTGACTGCGTAACACTTTAAAACAATCATTGTCCTTCCAGAAGACTGTCTCGTTACGTAGTGACTAAGCCCCAGAATAAGAAAAAGGTAACTTGCTGATTTTAATACAATTCATTTTATGGTAAGAAAAAGTTATCTTGCTGCATGAAAAACAGGTTTGAATGCTTGCGCTTCCAAGACATTCTCATTCCATTGACGGAGAGCAACTAGACCTAGGAAGCACTTTCTAAACAGGTAAAGTCAAGTAACTAAGCAAGTTACTTTCCAGAATGTGAGTGCACTTACACAGACACTCTTCCTCTTATTTGTTTTTGCATTTTTTTCTCTCTGAGTAGCAACTGCTTGGCTTTGTGTCAGGTAAACATAGAGCATTTGAGACTAAGGCTATCATCTCTTGCTGTCAAGAAAAAGAAACATGACATAATTGAAATATGCAGGTATATGATGTAAGAAGACAAAGAAGAAAGGTGCATTACCATGCCAAAGAGAAATCAGACACTGCCAAAACGATCTAAAAGCCCCCAAACCCAAACAAGTACTAGATCCCACAATCAAGGAACACACAGTCTGTTGCAGAATTGACATACGCTCGTCAGCTAGTAAACAATAAGAATAAGAAGGCCTCTGCAAGCACCAGTGGATTTGGGGAACAACATTTAAATATGTCCTGTTAATTAATTGAATTGAGCTGTGAGTTGTTTTAAAGCAACACCGCTATATAGCAAAAAAAACATGTTGTATGAACGGAGAATCAGTTGAGTCCCTTAACAAGTCATTAACAGGGTAATTTTCCTCTTTTTATTCAGCAGCTCCAAAATAACACAGTTTAGGGTACAAGACTAGATGAACTCAAGAAGGTACCATCTTCATGGGAGAAGTATCATCAGATGCCACCCATATTTTATGTCTGCCACCACCAAGGACATTCATTTATTTAATTATTACAAGGTAGAGGGGAATGGCCTACTGAATACTTTTAAAAATACTACGATACTGACTGGCTGGTGGGTCTTCTTGAGTTGATATGAGTGATGTGCGTTTGGGGTTGGGTTGTGCAGTCATCTCTGAAGGCAGCCATGCAGAAGCAGCACAATCATAACTACAGGTCCAAAAAACCCAGGCACTGGACCGAAAACTACAATCAACCTTAAAAGCTCTATAAAACTAGAGCTATGGTGAAATCCTCTAACGTCTTTAGTCTCCTTTTAAAAACCAGCCAAAAAAGGGGAAACATTAAAAAAAATAATATCGATTTCAGTTCAAAAGAGGAAATGCTTAAATGCTTGCATATTTTATGGGTTGTAATACAAGTTGGATTGCTAAAATGAGGTTGTGAATTAAGATTTGGTTTTTAAAATGACAAAATAGCTTATGTACATTGGTTGTTATTTGTGCAATTTGTCCTTTTTTGATGTTGGACATGGCTGGATACACTGCTGTGGAGAGGCGGCCATCCATTGCTCTACTCTTGGCCAAATCCCTCCGTTTCCTCAATGGCAAAGAGCAGCTTCTCCTTTAGCTGTTCAAAGTTTTTGTATGGCGGCAAGTCCAGCCGGTTAAAGCTAAAGAAAAGAAGCAGAATATAGAGTTGTTGAGTACGAAATGAAGAGGCTTGTATCTGACACACGGTACTTTCATTTGGCAAGCCAGCATCCCATACCAGGGTGTGTAACTTTATAACAGCTCCAATAAAGACCTTAATGTCACTGAATGGCATTGATTTGATTTAAAAGCTCAATGTCGCATTAGGAAACAGACCAACTCACCAGGTGTGACTCCGAGGAAGCCAAGTGTCTTTTCCGACCTTCTCTATGCAGAACTTCTGAGGTCCATTACTCCCTAGTGACCAGGGAGATACAGTGTGTCATCCAAAAAAATACTTGCAAACTATATACACTACTGGTCAAAAGCTTTGGAACACCAAGGAACGTTTGTGTTTTGATAGAAATTCACCAAGATGGAATTAAATTGATCAGAAATTAGAGTCAAAACAATTAATTATGGATGAGCTAAAGGTTTCATGATTAGGAAGTAATGGCTGCTGAAAATGTGGCTTCACTGTTGTATGTTAATAATTAATTATAAGTTAGCTATTTGCAACAGACATTTGCAACAATGGTCATAGATAAACAGTATCTCATAAAAGTGAGTACACCCCTCACATTTCTGTAAGTATTTCATTATAACTTTCCATGTGACAAAACTGAAGATGTATAACCATGTCAATTTGCTGTCCCCTCAAAATAACTCAACACACAGCCATTAAGGTCTAACTGCTAGCCACAGGAGTGAGTACACCCCTAAGTGAAAGTCCAAATTGGCCCAAAGTGTCAATATTTTGTGTGACCACTATTATTTTCCAGCACTGCCTTAACCCTCTTGGGCATGGAGTTCACTAGAGCTTCACAAGCTGCCACTCGAGTCCTCTTCCACTCCTCCATGACGACATCACAGAGTTGGTGGATTTTAAGCCCTTGCGCTCCTCCACCTTCCATTTGAGGAAGCCCCACAGATGCTCAGTAGGTCTGGAGACATGCTTGGCCAGTCCATCACCTTCACCCTCAGCTTCTTTAGCAAAGACAGTGGTCATCTTGGAGGTGTGTTTGGAGTCATTTTTATGTTGGAATAATACCCTGTGGCCCAGTCTCCAAAGGGAAGGGATCATGATCTGCTTCAGTATGTCACATGTTGGCATTTATGGTTCCCTCAATGAACTGTAGCTCCCCAGTGCCGGCAGCACTCATGCAGGCCCAGACCATGACACTTCCACCATTATGCTTGACTGTAGGCAAGACATACTTGTCTTTGTATGCCTCACCTGGTTGCTGCCACACACACAAGAAATCTGAACCAAATAAGTATATCTTGGCCTCATCAGACCACAGGAGATGGTTCCAGTAATCCATATCCATAGCTTGTTTTCAGCAAACAGTTTCCAGGCTCTCTTGTTTATTTATCCTTTATTTAACCAGGTAAGCACATTAAGAACAGTTTCTCATTTGAAATGGCGACCTGGCCAAGATAAAAGCGCAGAGGTCCAAAAGCCATAACGTTGCACATGAATTACACAACAAAAAGGTACAGAATAAAAAAACTGGAAATACAGTGTGCAGCTCTACAATTGAGAATTTGTACAGGTAGTGCAACAAATGTCAGCATATGGAGTTAGATATTTGGTAAGTATAGTGGTGTTGCAGTATACTATACAGTCAGTGGGAAATTAGGGTCTGAGAGAGGTAAATAACTCAGAATACAAAGTGGCAGTGCAGAAATAACACTAGAGTAGGTGGCATAATGACCACGGCTGTGGGAAAGGGAGTGTGCAAAACATACAAAGACAGCTGTGTGGGTGAGTGTGCAAAAAGCATTAACAGACAAAAAGAGCAGGTGGAGTCAACATGTATAATGGTCTGACAGTAGATTTGATAGTAGTACTTTAAAATGTAGTTGAAGGGACAGTGGATCAAGCTTCAGGGATTTTTGAGGTACGTTCCAATCATTAGCAGTGGAGAACTGGAAGGAGAGGCGGCCGAAGGAGGTGCAGGTTTTTATGGCAATCAGAGAGATATACCTGCTTGAACGCAGATTAAGAGAGGGTGTTGCTCCGGAGATTAATGATCTTAGGTAAGGTGGGGTTTTGCCTAGTAGATACTTATAAATAAAATGATTTATACAACTATTTCCCAGAGACAATATCTGTATAATCTGGATATGACGCTGAGCACGTGCACTCAACTACTTTGGTTGACCATGGCGAGCCCTGTTCTAAACCGCTGTATGGTCTTGGCCACCGTGCTGCAGCTAAGATTCAGGGTCTTGGCAATCTTTTTATAGCCCTAGGCCATCTTTATGTAGAGTAACAATAATTTTGTTTTGATCCTCAGAGTTCTTTGCCATGAGGTGCCATGTTGAGCCTCCAGTGACCAGTATGAGGGAATGTGAGCATGATGACACCAAATTTAACACACCTGCTCCCCATTCACACCTGAGACCTTGTAACACTAACGAGTCACATGACACATGGGATAGAAAATGGCTAATTGGGCCCAATTTGCACAGTTTCACTTAGAGGTGTACTCACTTGTTGCCAGCGGTTTAGACCTCAATGGTTGTGTGTTGAGTTGTTTTGAAGGGACAGCAAATTAACACTGTTATACAAGCTGTACACTCACTACGTTACATTATAGCAAAGTGCCATTACTTCAGTGTTGTCACATGAAAAGTTATGATCAAATATTTACAAGAATGTGAGGGGTGTACTCACTTTTGTGAGATACTAAAAAATATATATTTTAATCAATTTAATGCAATCTTGGTGAATTTCTATCAAAACTATGAAAAACCCTGGATGTTTTAAATGTTTTGACTGATAGTGTACACCACAACCAGTTTTTTTTGTGTACCACAAACATTTTCACAAGCTCTACCTTTACCAACAATAATAAATCTATGACGAGTGAAGTATTAAAATCAGTAAATCTATAGACAAAGATTCAGATGCAACAATTTAGTCACAAATGGAGAGCCAGACAGCCCAGCAGGTGAATAAATGGAGAGCCAGACAGCCCA
>JACXGM010033773.1:0-12177 GCA_016801145.1 Umbra pygmaea
AATCTTGACCTGTGTAATGTCACTACCCAAACTTGATGGTAATCTTGACCTGTGTAATGTCACTACCCAAACTTGATGGTAATCTTGACCTGTGTAATGTCACTACCCAAACTTGATGGTAATCTTGACCTGTGTAATGTCACTACCCAAACTTGATGGTAATCTTGACCTGTGTAATTTCACTGCCAACCGTGATCACTGTCAGGACTGTGGCCCTCCCCTCAGGCACAGGGATCCAATGGTGTAACCTGTTTGAGCCTGTGACGGTGGACGATGACTTCTCCCTGGCCCAGGTCCTGGGTCTGCTGCTGCTGGATGCTCTGCTGTATGGCCTGGTGGCCTGGTACGTGGAGGCTGTGTTCCCCGGGGAGTACGGAGTCCCGCTGCCCTGCTACTTCTTCGTCCTGGTAGGCGCATGCCATGTGTCTCTGTGTAGCTGTGTGTTTTTGCACTTCAAGGGAGTCGTGCCTGCTTAAGATGAGATAAGTGAACCACTCGCTTTCGTATTAAAGTCATTCAATACTAATCGATATAACCAGCGTGCCAGAAATAGTTTTTGTGACCTGAATGTGCTGTAGAAAAATGATTAAAGCCGGCAGAGCGAAGGCTTTTGGCCTCTTGTCTGAGAGGGATGCAGAATGAAGAAGGCGTTGGGTATTAGCTAGAAACAGACAGGTGGGTCTTTTGTGCCAGACAGTGAAAGGGAGTCAGGCTGGCTGGCTGTGAATGAGCACTGGAAACATGAACAGGGAGAGACCAGGGTTACGTACAGTAGGGTTAACAGTAGCACCATGTTTTGCAATGGAAAATAAAAGCGAGTGTTCCTTACTTAAAGACAGGTAGAGCCTATCATTTTCATTCTTTCAGGACTTTTAATCAGTTTTTAATCCACTGAACATAACCCACAACCTGACTGCAGGCGGACGTCTTCCAGGGTTGCTCCAAGTTCCACTAGAATAGCAGGAAGCTGAGCTCTGCCAGGGAAGTTTATTTCAGCAAAGGCCAGCATTTGCTAGCACTCCAGAAGCGTGCTTGATCGCACGCACACTCGACAGCACGGACGTTTCGGTTGTGTTTGTGTGTGGTTATTCTGTGTCAGCACGATGCTGCTAACAGAGAAGACTTTAGAGGCTGCTGGGAAGACATCACCGGGGTAAAGGGGCGGAGAGACAGTGTCCTCTGATGTCCTCTGGGTGTTAATGTTGGCTCCTTGTTTTAGCTTTGTTTTTGGATGTCCTACATATCTACTTAGCATGCATAATTGCATGCATAAATCAGATTGGGCTGAGGTATAACATGGATTGACTCAGGTGATAATATTTTCTCTGGCGATCTGCTGTAATAAAAAGCATGTTTTTTCATTTCTGAAGATGCATCCACCATCGATAGTCTAATAGTCAATATGAGTTGGCATTATGTTCTGAGCGAGATGAGAAACAAAGGAAATAACAAACCATAAACTATGCTGCAAAGCAATACTAATACTGTCCATTGCCGTAGAAGGTAGTGCAGTACATTATGTTTAGTTTTTTACTCCCATTAGAGATGCAATTATTCCAGAGGGGCTTTCGTTAATGGTTAGCAGGATGGCATTTGGCAGTTTTTAGGGAACTTCCACCACACTACCAGGTTTTGTTTAGAAAGGTTATATGAAATATACACACACTACCGGTCAAATGTTATAGAACACCCAGGGATTTTCATGTTATTGATAGAAATTCAAGAAGATGGCGTTAAATAGATTGGAATATACTGTATATCCAAGATATTACCTATGTCAAAATGTCTATTACTGTTGGAAATTACTGAGGTATAGTTAATTATTGACATGCAATGTCAACTCAACTCATTTAACTCATCCATAATTAATCATGTTTTCTCTATACTTTCGGATCAATTTAATGCTAGCTTGTTGAATGAAGGTATCAGTTTCAATCAAAACACAATTCCTGGGTGTTGCTAAACATTTAGCTGGTAGTGCATATCCATTTTGTTTCATGCTATGGACTGCATAGTATAGGACATCATTGTTCCATCTAAACTGCATTTTTTAAATATCATGAGGTATATGTTCTGCAGCGTTGGAAGCTGGTCACTGAAAGAGAAAGTTGTTCTACACAGTGCACCTTTAAATACTCAACGCCCATTTTCCATCATCCTCACAAATTTGATTGATTCATTAAATGCACGGTGTCTTCAAATGGCCTATGAAGTTGTACATGTACGTACGTGTCCATGTGTGCTTTTCAAACAACTAGTTTTGTTGCCTAAAAGGAGTTTCTTGATTGTAGCTTTGTCAGTTGGTATCAGTTGGCAAGGCGCTGACATTGGTGCTGACCGCTTTCAAAGGAAAGCCTTTACTAGATAACATTTTCTAAAGGTCTTGGATTTGTTCATAAGGGCATGTGGTGAAATTGAAAAGGAGTTTCTCATTGGAGATGTTCAGCTATTCCCTGTCACTGTTTCAGGCTTTTCAGCCATGTAAACAGCCAGTCTAAAGACTAAAATAAATCAGGTGCACCTCCAGAATCTCAACTATTTGAGCCGTGTGCTGAATTTTATCCAGGTCTACAACAAAGGAAAACACTAAAGTGCTAGATGCTTCTCTGATCCTGAGAATAAGGGGATGACCTGAGGAACGAGAACCCTTAAACTTATTTCTTCTTCCCCCCAGCCCTCTTACTGGTGCAGCAGCCCACGCATGGCCGTGGTGAAGGAGAAGGAGGAAGAGGAGGATGCAGAGAAGGCACTGAAGGGCGAGTTCATAGAGGAGGAGCCAGCTGGACTGGTCTCTGGTGTCAAGATCAAACGCCTGAACAAAGCAAGTTCCTGACTGCACACATTCCCAATTCATTCCCTACCAGTTCCCTTCATGTAAATTGATGTTTGATTCCAAACAATTGACGCTAGTATATGTTAATGAATTTGCTAGACAGATGGAGATGAGTAACTTTTGGTACATTTTGTTCATTTTGAAGCCTAATGAACACAACTCAGGGTGACATTTAGGAGAGGATGATGTTGATGAGCACTTAAACTTACAATTACCATTTACCAGGGTGCACCAGATAGTTCCGGCTGCCTAGAGATAATACATTTCTAATAGAAATCTGAGGCAAGATCTGCATACTTAAAGGCAGTTTCTGATCTTTACTGTGGTCATTATTGTCAGAACAACCTAGTCAATGCAATTCTAATGTGGCCTACTGGGATTGGTTTGTATTTGTACAGTACACTTGGCTTCAGGAACAGTACATTTCACCGTATTGATGTAATCGCACATATTTTACACAGTTTTCGCATACAAAAGACATACAAAGTCATTTAAACCCTGAATAGTCCAGTAAACAATACACACCATTACAGTTTACTCCAGTTTACTCCAATATTGCATCCAAAATGCGTTTATATTTTTCGTGTAGAGATGTTCATTTTTGCTGGGGCATGGCTAATGGTCAAGTAATTTTTAAAGACAGTTTGACAGTTGGAATCATGAAGATGTAATGAATAATGAAGATTTAATGAATGATTGTCATTCTGCCAGGAATTTAAAATGGGCAGCAGCATGCGGCAGGCTGTCAAGGACCTGACGGTGAACATGTTCGAGGGCCAGATCACAGTTCTGCTGGGGCACAACGGGGCCGGAAAGACCACCACCCTGTCCATGCTGACTGGTGAGAAGCACCCTCACAAAGTTTCTATTACTATGCTGTTGTGATACCACTGATTAGCCTAAATACGACTATTATGCTTTACCCTAACCATAATAAGATAAGACTTTATTAATCCCCCATAGGGGAAATTTCTGAAAAATACCATACTCTTAAAAAAATAGGTTCAAGTTGGAACCAATTCAGGTTCTTTAAGAAACTTTAAAAGGAATGTTTTTTTTAGAGATCTTGCTTTTATTCTTAGAAGACCTATATAAAATGGTTATTGTGAGATATTGGTTGTTGGTATATCTTAATATTAATGGTTCTAGTGAGAACTCTTATTAGTTCCTAGCAGAACCATTTATAAGGTTTCCTCTGAGATCACTTGGTTCTAGGAAGACCTTCATTTTAATGGTTCTAGTGAGATTCAATATTCATCAGTAACACAACCTTTCATAAAGGGTTCTCCTGATATCTCATATTGGTTGTTGAGAGATCTCATTGTCAGTGCTTCTTCATATATATCGTATCAGTTCTGAATGAAACCTAAATGTAATGGTTCTTCATATATCAATTGGTTCTCAGGATATCTCATTGTTAGTGGTCCTTTATGGATCTTATATTCATTCTGACTGAAACCTTTATCTAATGTTTCTTCATAAATCGCATATTGGATCCTGGGAGACCTTATTGTCAGTGTTAATCTGAGAACATTGTATCATGCTGTTCTCAAAGCTTTAAGGAGAAAACAGCCTTTGGTTCCATCAATCAATAACATTTATTTTTTACAAAAGTTGTCACAAAGTGCTTACACATGCAGTCAGGCAAAGAGTAAGCAACAAAATAAACTGAAGCAAAGTGGATCAGAAATCTTCTGGTAATGTTGGAATCAAGGTAGAAACCTAGAGATTGCTGGTACAGATTATAACAGTTCAATACCTTTGATTTTAATGTATTTACACATTGAAATGACTAGTTACTCAGTGAATACGTTGGGCTGTGGCCAAATTCTTCAGGTCGCTTCCATGTCAGCAGCACAGCCAGCTAGTCTTGAGCACGGATGACCAGGTGGACTGTGGGCAATTACAGCAGGAGTTGTCAGACTGGACCAGAAACAAAGCCAGGTGGATTTGCACCTGGACAGGCAGGAGTCATCAGGCCAGTTAGTCCTGAGATATAGTCCAAGGACTAAGATCCTCCTCAAATTGAACTGGACACCAGAGAAATTAGAGTGAGCACTACTTAAATGAAAAAGAATACCTCAGCATATAAATCAGAGCTTTAATAGTTTCTTGTGGATTAATTTCTTTAGTTCACTGGGTGGACACTTTCTGAGACTCACACTCAAATGTCATTCTCCATTCTTTCAAAATTTCTCCTCAAGGAACTTCACTCCAATCTCTGCACACTGCAATACGTCCGTGCATCTCAAACCGACCCCTACAGCCTACCCCCTTGCTCAGAGCGCCCTCCTTGGTCACTTGTTGATGACGAAGCATGTTGGGCTGACTTCCCCAGGGTGGCTAGGCGGTTTGGTAAATGCATTATCTTTGGGACATACTCCTGAATTGAATGGTGTGATTCATGTTCCACTGTTAAAAATACAGTCTGTGACGTTTGTAATTGCAAAACAATTTTTACCCATCCCCATTTTAGTTCGGATGTGTAGTATATTATCTATAATATATGCACATCTGAGTAGAATCATCATCTTACCGTAGTTAGCATGAAACCCGACAGTGTTTCTTGGCTATTGTAGGCATTCCCCTTACTGAGCGCCAGGCAGGAAATTCCCATCAAAAGTGTGACAAATGGTTTGCTAACATAGAGGAAGTCCCAATGACACTGTCAATCAAACTTCAGATATATGGTGACATCTAATGAGTTTGCACAGCGAGTGCAACCTCTATACACAAGAGAACAAGAGAGATAATATGAACCTAGGTCCCAAGCGGTGACCTGTTTTAGCTCTAGGGCACCTAAATTCACTTTCTTTAGAACCTAAAGGCCTAAATAATGCTAAATATTGCCTAAAATCGTGGAAGGTATCTTTAATTAATGAAACAGTGAATTTATTTATTTTTTCTCTAAATTTTCCCACATTTTCCTCCCCTCTCAATTTCCACTAAACCCTGCCTTGTCAGCAGATCCACATCTCCTTGGACAGATGCAGGCTGGTGAAGGACGCTCACACGGTTCATCCAACCACATGTCGCCCAGCTGGCGATTCTTTCCACATTGCTCATCCAACACGGAAGCCTTTAGTCAGATCGTTCAAGGGATGTTCATCAACTATGGTTCCGCAATTGAATTTACGCTCATAAGACATTTAGCTATTGAAAAGTGTTCTCAAGGCAGATCTGCCTTGGAGGCAGAAGTCATTTGATTGGTTGATTTAAAACTGAGGGCGGACCTCACATGACATAGGAAATGTGCACATGAGCATAGTTTTCTCAGTTTTTAATCATATCTAACCGTACACCTAACCTTATCCCTGACCTTAACCAAACTGGAGTGTTAAAATGTAATCCTGTGCTATCTATATATATATCGTAATTATAAATCAAAATGTAACTTAATGTGAGGTCCGCCGTCAGTTTTGAATCAACCAATCAAATAACTTGTGCCTCCAGGGCAGATCTGGAGGTGTTCGGAGGGTAGAGAGGCACCTGCTCTGAGTGCCAGGCATTTTTCCCCAATGAGACATACAGTAGACAAATCACCATCCTCTTAAAACTATGAATAAGGGACAGCACAATTAATGTGTTAATAGTTTGTGTCAAATGTTCAGCATTTTAAATAGTCCAAAGTCAAAGTACAAGGCTAGGTTTATCCCTTTTTGGAAGTTTTTAATTAAAACCTATGACCAGGTAAAGGAGATCATAAATGGCCATTGACCATAAGGAATACATTTGACTCTTTGTTTTCAATTAATTGATGACTGTTTAGGTGTGAACGTCATTTTGGTGTTCATTGGTATTACTGGGGAGAGGGCACATCCAGGTTGTCAATGCAGACAAATGGTATATTTTTCCTTTTTTTTTTTTAAAACACCTCAAGGCCCCGGACCCCCCCTAGGGAGAGCCCCCCCACATAACAAATCCCAATTTAACCCCTGGTGACGTCTGTTGTTTAAGTGAACAAGTCCTTCTGTGGTGCAGCAGTAAAGCAAAGGTCTTCTATACGTGTAATGTCCCTTTAAGCATGTGACACCTCTCTCTAGTCTGGGCAGCTTATATCTAATAGAACACGGCTGTACGTAATCGTTAATCAACAGATCTACAAGATACAAGCCCCACCTAACCTACACCCTATCCTTAGCTAGAGACAGGTGTCACATGCTTAAAGGGACATTACACCTATATTATGCCTAAACAATGTCTTTACATTACATACTTGTAATGAGAAAAAACCTGACTATTCAAAGAATATATAGACTTCTGCGATATTTCCAAATTAATGTGAAAATTAAACGTAATCAGTTTTTTCTAAAATGTTGCATGTGGTATATACCCAGGCCTGTGGACAACAATGTCAGACATAACATGGAGGGAAATTGAATGCTTTAATAGGTCAGGAAATTATTTACCCTTTAAAAAAAACATTGCTTTCACTTCACAAACCTTCAAAAAGATTTTATACCTTTTCATGGTTTCACCTGGAACTCTCAGAGCCAACAAAGTACCTTGCTAGAACCACTTTCTTATGGTAAATCACTGAACCCTTATCCTAATCCCGGTTCGTATATATAACTTTTTGTTTCTTTGAGTTTCAGCCAAATGTGCTTACTTTTTCCCTGCTTTTGCCAAATCTATTGTTTACTATACTTAAGAGGATTTTGTACTTTTCTGTAAAACATGTATCCCCTCCCACACACAGATACAAATTGCTTTCCCTTGTTGACCCTACAACCTGAATTGAAAATGACGCCAATGGAACTGAAAGCACCGGCAGCTGAGGTTACATCCCAACAGGATACAGTGTCTGTGTTCTAACTCGATGTTTCTCTGCGTCCTCTAGGTCTGTTTCCTCCTAGCAGTGGCAGGGCTTACATTAACGGCTATGACATCTGTCAGGACATGGCTCTGATTCGGCGCAGCCTGGGCTTATGCCCTCAGCATGACGTGCTTTTTGACAACCTCACAGTACGGGAGCACCTGCTATTTTACGCACAGGTAGACAACACACAACCAGACAGACAGGCACAGACACCAACCCTTTTCATCTTTCCATACCTCTTTCTTGCGCATTTCTTATTTTTTTCCGTATTTTTACCTTCCCTGTAATTTGTATTATGGCCTTGCTTCATTGCAGCAACTCACAGCAGCCTTGGGTTAGCGGGCATGTCCTCAATGTTTTGGCACATACACTGGGATGAGAGGGCATTCCTTGCCCAACAACCATAGGCATAGATTACGGTGGGGACGCATCCCCACCAGATGTCATCATGAGTCGTTTTGTCCCCACCACTTTTTTTGAGGAAAAGACCGGGTGCGGAGTGGCAATTGGGAGAGTTGTGACTTTTCCCGGTAGGCTGTTTCGCGGCCGCGAGGTCCGGTCTGATAGTACAGTAGTTATATAAGCAACATCATTTAGACTGCTGGTCTCTGTCAATGAGACACTACCGCTAGCACCCCCCCCCCCCTTCGAAACTGTACCCAGCACTTCTGAAAATGAAAACTGATGAGGCAATTTCAGCACTTTCAGAATTACGTGACCAGGAGTTTAATTTCATGTTGCAATGCCGCAGCTGTACTGCAATGTGTCCCACTGTGCAACTTTTTTCACCACATTCCATAGATCATTTCTTCACAGTCACTATTGTGTCCCTCTTTCTACCGGCTCTAGCTAAAAGGGTATCCTCGTGAGAAGATTCCAGGTGAGGTAGATCGGATCATTCGCATCCTGAACCTGGAGGACAAGCGGAACGCCCACTCCAAGGTCCTGTCAGGAGGAATGAGAAGAAAACTCTCCATTGGCATCGGCCTCATTGGAGACTCCAAGGTCAGCTAAAAATCAGGCTGGTTAGTTAGAAACAAAACCTGACCAGCTGTTACTCCCTGATGATTCTACTCTGTGATTCACTGTCTGTTTTCATTGATAATTGGAATGCCTGTAACCTAAGTCGATTCAATGCTAATGCATTTCAGAGGATTTGTTTATATGGCATTGTAGGAACACTAGCAAACCACATTTGTATGAATAAATAAATCTGTCTACCACCATATAATATAACATTTCATGTGGTCTGTTGGGTTGTTGTGGGTGCTGATGATTGGGGCCAAATCAGTGTATACTTGCCTGGAGATAAAAAAAAACAACCGACCATTTTAGGTGCAGTAGTAGAGTTTATAACCGTCCATTAGTGTTTTATTGATGTTTGAACACATTCAACCACTCTGGCTCTTTGCAGGTTGTGATGTTGGATGAGCCCACATCAGGCATGGACCCATCAGCTCGGCGGGCCACCTGGGACCTGCTGCAGGGCGAGAAACGTGGGCGCACCATCCTGCTGACCACACACTTCATGGACGAAGCTGACCTGCTGGGGGACCGCATCGCCATCATGGCTGGGGGAGAGCTGCAGTGCTGCGGGTCACCACTGTTCCTCAAGAACAAATATGGTGAGAGTGGGTGGAAGAGGGAGAAGAATGGAGGAAACGAGAAATAGATCGGTGGGGGGTGCGGTGGAAAGAATTTGAGAAAAAATAACGTTGAAACAGTGTGGTGACTGGAACATAATGCTGACAGAATGGCACGAACAGTGTGAGGGTGTAGCCGCAGTCATGTCGTTAAGAGAATGCTTCCAAAACCATAATGTTACATCTCCTGTCTCAGGGGCTGGCTACCACATGGTGATTGTGAAGGATGCCTTGTGCAACGTGTCCGAGATCACCCGGCTGGTGCACATGTACGTTCCCAACGCTACGCTGGAGAGCAGCGCCGGGGCTGAGCTCTCCTATATACTGCCTAAAGAGAGCACCAACCGGTGAGAAGCCAGGCATACACACTCTTACTGTACTACACCGACTACACAACAGCCAATTCCAAAACATCCATTCGAAAATCAATGGCCGATCTCACACAAGTCTTCAGTGCCCCTGGACGCAGCTCTGAATTAAGTATGAGACCTTGAGTCAATTCGGCACATGCTTTTGTAGTTTAAAGATAGATCTAATCAGGTGTTGCTGCCTGCACCAGTATGAGAGCAGTGTAACCCCATCTTCTTGGTGATGTAGCAAGTATATTTAGATTATAGGAGAACCCATCTCTGTAGCTGTATTGAATGACAGTTGAGAGTTTGTATAACAATCTGAAATTGATCAGCATTTTGAAATGTCAAATCAAAAAGCCCCCACGGGGCGAAACACTCTGAGAGCAGACAGCCTTGGTATTAGAAGCGGGCCTGATTGATCTCTGATAAGTTACTGTTGTTCCGTCTTCAGGTTTGAGCTCCTGTTTGCAGAGCTGGAGATGAACAGGGAGGAGCTGGGCATTGCTAGCTATGGAGCCTCTGTCACCACCATGGAGGAGGTCTTCCTCAGGTAAACCGTCATAAATGCCTACATTTTCAGATATTCAGAATGTTACTTACTGGTGTGGCGCTTATGAGAATGTACACAAAACATATACTCCAGGATTCTATACATTGTGAGAATATAAAATTATGAGATGTGCTGGTCTGTCAAAAATCTTCTCCAACTGTGAACCACAATGTTCAATCATCAATCAAATTTTTTTTTTAAAGCCATTTTCACAACAGCAGTCACAAAGTCACAAAGTGCTTTGACAGATAACCCCCAAGAGCAAGCAAAAAAAATGATGCATAGTGGCTAGGAAAAACTCCCTAATAGGTGGAGCCTAGGAAGAAACCTAGAGAGAGGCCAGACTTCTGGCCGTACCGGGTGGGGGATCTAAAAGGTACATGGCCTATTCATTTATCAGTGTTCAGTTAGTGTCCATAAATGGAGATGGTAATGTGTGGGCTCTTACCACAGTCTTTGTGTAGCAACAACACAGTTCAGTGGTCTAGGGGAGGTACCTTCTTGTCCCTCCCATTGTTGGGAACTTCTTTTGCTTGGATATGTGTTTCTGCAGAATGAATAAAATGTAATGTAAAACATAAATATACAGTTTTGAACAGCGTCAGTATAGTAATATGAATAATAATATCAAAACAAAATTCTATCTGAATTAACATCCAATCGTTTTAAAGTAGGTTTGCAACGAATGAAAAGTAAGATTCAGAAAATAACTTAATACCCAATGTAAAATGAATAATGTTGGATCTGTTCTGTGGCTGTCTTCGTTTTACTGCTAATGGGACTTTGGAAACATCAACAGTATCATGGAATTATACCAAGTACCCGGACATTTAAGACAACAATCTGGTTGCCTCTGCCAGGACCTCAAGCACACATTAAAATCCAGTCTCAGTTGAAACCCATTAAAATCCCCATTGAAAGATGTTCCCAATAAAAACCTTTTCAATTGAGTTTGGCAGTCTGGCAGGATACAGTTGTCCTCATAGGTTTGCATACCCTGTCAGAAATTGTGAAATATTGGCATTGATTGACTGTTCATGCAAACCATCTGACTGTTATGTGAGTATAGTGATCATATGAAGCCATTAATCATCACAGTTGTTTTGCTCCTACGTAAACCATACTGATACCAGAAATCAACCAAATGGCCCTGATTAAAACTTTTACATACCTTTGAATATTTGGCCTTGTTACAGACACACAAGATGACACAGAGAATAAAATTGCAAATAAGGATTATTTTCCCACACTTGTGGCATTTTAAGTTGCAATTAGTTTCTGTGTAGGGGTCAATGAGTTTGTTAGCTGTCAATTGGATGCACTGAGCAGGCTAGATACTAAGACATGGAGAGCAGAAAGGAACTGTCAAAAGACCTGTACTGAAACTGCATAAAGTTGGAAATGGATATAAAAAGAGATCCAAAGCCTTGCAAATTTCAATCAAAAAGATCAGACTTTGCATGACCTGGAGGCATTTTGCCAAGACGAATGGGCAGCTATTCCACCTGCAAGAATTTTGGGCCTCATAGACAACTACCGGTATTACAAATGACTGCACATTGACATTAATGCTAAAGGGGGCAAAACACTGTATCGACAACTGAGGGTATGCAGACTTTTGAGCAGTGGTCCTATGGTCATTTCATTATTTACTTTGTTGCCATATTTTCTATTATGATTGTGCCATTCTGTTATGACCTACAGTTGAATATGAAGCCCATGAGAAATAAAAACAAAATGTTTTTCCTGCTCAGTCATGTTTTCTTTAAAAATGGTACATGTATTACAATTCTCCAGGAGTATGCAAACTTTTGAGCACAACTGTATATACCTTAAGGATGTTTTAATGCGAACGCACCCCTGCCTGCTACATTAGCATTGCTACAACGCTGGTAGAATACCAGTACTAATAGAACACCCTATTAAA
The DNA here is from genome assembly GCA_016801145.1 of Umbra pygmaea. Lineage (NCBI taxonomy): Eukaryota > Metazoa > Chordata > Actinopteri > Esociformes > Umbridae > Umbra > Umbra pygmaea. The sequence continues at coordinate 12,126 of JACXGM010033773.1, forward strand.
GGACCTGTGCTGGTAGAACACTCTATTGAAGGACCTGTGCTGGTCGAACACT
>JACXGM010033774.1:0-12176 GCA_016801145.1 Umbra pygmaea
TTGGATTACTCTACCATTTAATATCCCTAGATGTACTTTAGCCATCCAGCTATTCCGTTTTGTCCTATGCCTGCTTGTTTGGATAACTGCCTGTGGATATACTCTGTACCTGTTCCTATGGAAGGTCAAACAGGTCAATAAATAACATTGTGCTATTTGACATTGTTTTGAGTATTTACTCAGTACAGACATTACACAGATATTGTTTGATGTAGTTATTGAACTGACCCAATGTGTACATATAACACAGATGTCAAATCAATTTTTTACTAATGTGGCATGTAATATGGACGCCTACATTTTGCGAGGTGAACTGAACCTTATACCTAACCTTAACCCTAACATATAAAAGCAATGTGCAGGTTGATAACCCTAATAATTCAGTAATGTTGTCGGAAGAGGTCTTTTAAAAACACATATGTAAGAATTCCTAGGATTTTGATGAAACTGTGCCCATTATAAGCCAGTCTCTGTCTGGCTAGCAACGAGTCATATGACGTAGGCAGAAGCAAATACGAGCTTGCGCTCTGCTTTCTCATTGCGGTTGTCGATGTAGTTAGAGCAGTGGTGAGAAACAGAGCGAGATATAGAAAAAGTTATACAGTAGCCATAATCGTAAGAGCTCAGTTTCGTCATCACCGTCCATAGTAATTTTAGCATGAACTTGAATAGACTTCCTTGCGTTACTTCACTTCCGATCAGTGATTTATAGATGCAGATGTTATTTTTAATCACAATTTTATCTCTAAATATCATTTTTGGCAGTTATCTATTTCTCCAATCTAGTTTTTTTTATCATGAATGTACACTATGCTATATTGAGGTGTCCAACCTGCACATTGCTCTTTAAACCCACCTGCATGTGGTTTTGCAGTATGGCCTAACCTTAACATTTTCTCATAGGAGTGTATCTATAACACGCAAACATTTAATTTGGCGTTTCTATAACACGTTAAAGCAATACATATGTATGGTGTGAAAACATATGCCTCGTACATTTATGAAATGTAAGAAAAGTCTGTTGCCTTCACCTGACACTAACCTCAACCTTACCCTAACTTTAACCTCACTAACCTAGCATAATAACCCAAAACTAAACTTTCTTAAAGTACTTTAAATTGGAAACGATTGGTCTATTCTTGGAAGTGTTCCGATAGAACGGAGATTCAATACGTAAAATAACTCACATTTTTATTGACCATATCGTAAGTCTGCCTACGTAATGCAGGGAAATTGCTATTACGTACGGTTACCCACGTCTTGCCATGAGAATGCATTGTATTGAACCTTACACCTTGAGGTGATGAATGTCAGTCGCTGGGTTACAAGCTTACCTTGACCAACGTTTCTATGCCTATCTGGCGTCTTCCTCCGAGTCTGCGGAAGACGCCAGATACATTTAGGCGTCAAAACGCCAGTCCCTTGTTTAAAGATGTAACTTCATGGATTAAAGACAGATCAAATCAATTTTTTTCTGCCCTTTTTGTTGAGTGCTCCTATTCCTGGCCACGAACTAGAACTTTTTGGGGTCAGTTTTATTTTTATACAAAGGAAGAACTTCTAGTGACTACGCATTTAAACATTTGATTTTCACACAGATAACAGCTATTTTTTACGAAGTTCTACCTAGTGCATTGCGCTACAACCCTATGTCATAGCACTCCCGCTAACTCAAACAGGCTCTCTATGAGTGAGAAAGCTGCTGGCTTTGAGACAGATCAATTATTACTTAAAGCAATTTATGAGCATAGACAAAATGGAGAAATTCTTCATTGTTTCCTATATTCTTCAATTACAAAACAAATGATTTGCCACATTGCCAGCTCTTGATCTAGCAACCTTTTGGTTACTGGTAAGAGTTTCTGTACCTATCAAAGATTGACTGTGACACGTGAGTTACTGTAACTATCAAAAAATGACTCTGACAAATGTGAGTTACTGTACCTATCAAAGAATGGCTGTGACAAATGTGAGTTACCGTACCTATTAAAGAATGAGTGACGTGGGTTTCTGTAGGTGTCAAAGCGCAGATTCTACTGGGTTGGCAGATGATGAGGAGCAAGCTGAGGTAGAATGAGGAGTTTGATAAAATTGTACTAAATATGCATTTGTTTGAATTGATTGTTGCACATACGGTGATGTTTCATAATGTTGCAAATGATTTACTTAAGGGGTATTTTCCTTACAATATATTTACAGAGACTAATCGAACAATGTTCAGGCCTGTCAATTATTTTTTTGTGGTAACTTGCAGATATCGCACATACACAACCTTGAGGTTGCGAGCACCACACTGCCGAGAGGTACAACCCTGACGTTTGCAAGTGTGCATGTAACAATGACGGGGACCTCATCGAGCAGAGCACAGAGAAGTCAAGTACCTGTTTGGTAAAAAATATATTTTCCTTTGCGCATCCCTGCTCAATCTATGTGACAAATACAGAGCACTCAATCACATGCATCTTATCATCACCAAAATCACTTTAACTTCCATAGAAGGAGCCATGCTGTATGCTAACAAGTACACAAACTGTCTCACTGCAGCAAACAGAAGTTTATATATACCTTCCAGGAACTTAAGAAATGATATGGAAAAATGTATAAAAATGTTCACAATCCTATATATAGTTTTTGCTCTTTCTAAAAGTCTCAAAATGCCCTTAGATGTTCAAGATGAAATAACATAAGCAATGACAAGACTACTAAATTCATCCACTTCAGTCCTTTAAATTGCTTTATTTGCTGCATATTTACCACTGCGTGCGCACAGCACATATAACCTTGCATGGAATAAAATAAAATAAAATTTAACAGATTGACGGTAGGGCTGCTCGATTATGGAAAAAATCATAATCACGATTATTTTAGTCAATATTGAAATCACGATTATTTAAATCGGTTACTCATTGATTTTGGAAATTTGCATGTTGATTTTAAAAAACAGTGGACGTCAGGAGCGGGTGCATTTTTTTTACTTTGTTGAGGGTGACCAGCACACATAGTTCGTTAGAATGTTTGGATTTGATTAGACTGCAATTTCTTTCAATTATATTTGCAAATAATTTATTTATATTTATTATATTAAATAAATTAACACTTCTAAACATATCTTATTTTCTATTTTGCCTGCAGGTTTTACATGTGCGCACGATCACTGTGCTTAATAAGTCTGCTGTAGAATCACAAACAGCAGTTCAAACAAACTCTTCAGTCGGTACACATAAAATATCCCAAACAAGACTCAAATAGTCAAAGCTGATAAGCTCACTAACAAACCTGCGTTGCTGTGAGGTAAACTCATGGAGCTGCTGCAATCACCTGTAATATATAAAATAATGTAGCCCATAGATCAATACTCTGCCTTTGTCACCACTTTTGCACAGCATTTCTCATTTAAAGCACGCAGAGCAACTATGGTAAAGTTGTGGCGAGATGGCAAATTATAACGCTTGTCCAAAGTATGCAACAACATTCTAGAGCGGTCGTTCTCAAATGTGCTAATGGGGCACACATCTTAGGCTAAAAGTATGCAACGGCATGTGTTATTTTTTTGTGCCTGCGTGCATGATGGATATGGAGTTACACTGTAAAATGTGTCTTTAATAGACGACTGAGTTAGTTTCACTTTTGGTTTCGGGAGGGACAAAAGTGCGTGTCATTCGAACACAAGACAAAAATAAGAGTTCTTAGAAAATGCAATGTACAAAATAATCGTTTTTTCTCGATTACACAGTTTTTGTGATCGTTAGGAACTGAAATCGAAATCGCGATCAAAATCCGATTAATTGCACAGCCCTAATTGACGAGATGATCACTGTCAATCCAAACATTAACCAACTCTATAGCTCGTACAAAAATAGGCAGCCTAGGTGTAGTAAACATTAGTTGTAGTACACACTAGCTAGTAGAGCCCGATATTAGGCATTTTCCAAACTATCGGTATTGGCAGTTGTAATGGCCGATAATTGAATATTTAAAAAATAAAATAAAAACCTGCCTCTGCTGCACTGGAGCTATTGAGGTCTTTAAATACTGGTAACATTTTTTGCTGTTGTTGTGTTTTTGTTCAAAGGACTTTACGTTTCATATCTTATGTTTGTATTTTTATACATTTTATTTATCAGAACTTTAATTTTGATGTTCCTCTGTTCTGTTGTGACAATAAAACAAACAAGTTTATTTTTAAACTGCATTATCATATTATTTTGTGAATACTCATAAATCAATACAAATAACTAATGTTAGGGAAATCTGTTTATATTTTGTTACTCGTTTCTGGCCAATATAATGGAATATCGGATTTTTTAATCACCCAAAATTTGTATCGATATCAGTCTTAAAAATTCTTTATCAGTCTGGCTCTACTAGCTAGTAAGGATGGGAGAAAAAATCGATACTGCAATATATCACTATACACATTTTGGCAATAATAAAATTGATTCTTAAATCCAAAAATGTTTTTTATTAGGTAAGCAGTCCTAAGATCACCAAAAATGGCAATAGATGTATGTACCAGAATATGTGTCGTAAACCCATTAATCCATCTATATTGTAATGACAAAGTGTGTATTGTTTTACATTTCATGAAAGAACACACTGCGTATGTACACAATGTGTATGTGTACTTAGCCAGCCAGAGGTTGCTAAATTACTATAACTATATTAATGCAAAAAATATCAAAGACATCATATTGTTTTCAATATTTGCCTTATTATACTATGTGCAGTGGCCTGGGCTCCAAACTTACTGGCACCCCTGATTGGCAATGCACAAACAATACTGTAAAAAATATAAACAATAGAATTATAGAGAAAAACTGTAAAAAATGGCACAATTTCCCAATCATCTGAAAAACATTTCTCTCACAGACTTGTCTTCACAACATGTCCCTTTTGTAATTTACCTATATTAATGAGACATTAATAATGAATTTGATATAATGAAGCAATATAGAATTGTGCTATTGTGTTTTCGATTATATAGCCTATTTAAATTGGGAGAATTGGCTGGTAAAATTTGGCAATCCACCAGCCACAGTGGCTAAGTTAATTTCACGGCCTGGTAACAAGCTTGAACTGCAACTGCTTGAAAACTAATCTCAGATTCAAGATAGCAAGTGACAGATATAGGGCCTTTTTACATTTTGAGAGATACTGATCGTTACCCATAGCTATCAGCAACATTTTCCGAATCTATTTGAGCTGATTTACATACTGTTTGTCTTTACACTGTCATGTCTCCGGACCACAATCACGCATTTGTGGGTGTGTCATTCAAGACGTCTTGAGCTGCATGCGCTAAGATACCAGCCCAGCCCATTCCCCCACAATATACAATTCTCCTGGGCTATTAGCAAAGCCCCAGGTGAGATCTCTCATGTGCTACCTCCGGAGGTCGGGTGGAAGTCGAGAGAGACATGCAAGTTTACATGGTACAATTATGTCACGTTCCGACATCGGCTCAAGCGGATTTGGAAAATGTTGCTGAAAGCTATCAGTATCTATCGTAGTGTAAAAAGACTCAATAGTCTGCGGACTCCATTACCATGCAGCACTAAATAATCTGAGTGACTATAGTAGTACTTGCCAGTGTGTGAGAGAAATGTTAGTTTGAGGCCCTGTTGTAAATGTGATGGCACTTCACATTGAATTGCTGCTTTTAAGAGCAATGGAGTTGGCTATTATTTCTAGATGGCCTTAATGCCCTGGCCGATGAACATGGTGCCATTGCAAAAATCTCTCCCTGAATGGAAAGTTTTAAATGTACTTTTTTTAACTTCTACGGCTCGGCCCCACTGCCCGCCGCCTATGACTCTGTCCACAAAGCGGGTGTCTCTGGCCCGGCCTCCTTCCCCCTAGCTGGACGCCGGGAATGTCTGGATAAGGTGCCCCTGCAGCTGAACCCTCCCCTAGGCGGGTTCCACCTGTGCCCCCTCCCTTCTCTGAGCCTGGACTTGGTGTCTGGGTTGCCCTCTGGTCCTTGCACGGCTGGAGCCATGCCTTTGGGGGGGGGGGGGTAGTGTAACAGTCTCCCCCTCCTGGCTGGAATCTTGTGTTTTTGTTTTCCCCACATCACATGTTTAGTTCAAGCATATACAGTACTACTGTTTTCCTGTCTGCACTCACACAGCTGTGTCACTCAGTCATTAGTTTCTGTATTTAGTCTCTGTGTGTCTTGGGTTAGCTGTGGTTCATTTTTTCTATGTAGTATTTTAAGTTTGTGTTGATCTATTTAGTGGTTTTCATTTTAAAGCTAGTTTATTTTCGTTACCGTTGCATCTGTCTCTGTTTCTCCTCACACCACCATCACAACTTGTTACAGTTAAGTAGTTTTCCACAGAAGAAGAATGCACAATATGCTAAATACAGTAGAGACACTTGATTTGCAAGTCCCTTTAATTACTGACCAATGGTGTCTTAACTGAAATCTAAAGACAAACAGAGTACCGAAAACTATCTAGGTTTGAGCATCTGACCAGAACCTGAAAGTTTCCTAGATATGGTACCTCATATCAAAGCATAAGCAGCAAACAGCACATGGAGAAGTCATCCTTAAACATTGTAGAGCAAACAGACACATGGCTGAAACCATATGTATGGAGAACATCTTGTTAACCAGAATTGTGTTTACTACTGGAAATTTTTTTGGCCGAACTTCTTCAAGTATAATATCTCAAAACCATGCAACTTGCAGTGCAAGGGGAATGCTATTGTTACAGGAAATGCTTTCTTATAAGTTTAAATAAAAACACCTGATAGTGAGTGCCATTGACAGGTGAGGCCCACCCAGTATACTGTACGTTACAATGAAAGGCAGTTACAACATGACACAATGGCAGATGGAGAGGGTCGGAGAGAACCCCTACCCCGCCCAAAATGACTATTCAGAGCGCAATCGCAGTGCACCTGGTGCATACCGATTGGCCTGTGGAAATGTTTGAAGAAATATAGAGCATATAAAAAAAGCCAACCTGTTTCCACATCTAATGAAAGTACATCCCCCAGTCCCACCCCCAACACACATCACTCAAACTCAGCACTGTCTCTACAACTGACACACCATGGAATCACACCCCCACTACAACACCATTCAGCAGGACAAAAACTGACATGTAAAATGGAAACCCACGGTAGAAAAACAACACATTCTATCATGTTCAAAAAGGGTATATGGTGGAATCAATACCAATAACAAATTGAGACTGCAGTAAAAGTGCGGAAATTGCGGTCAACTTTAAGTTTTCACGCAGTAGTAGAGGAACAATCCTGCAGCGTAGTGCATTTAATCAAGTAGCCTAACTGCAGTTATTTAGCAATGTGCTATATTTTTTATAACGGATAACATTATATATATTGTGGCTCGTATCAAATAGCAGGTGCATTCAAAATCAATTCGCAGTCTTAAGCGATTCATTTCGAAGACATTAACATGCCTTGCTTTTAGAAAATGAACAGGTTTAACCTGCCTCGTGAGCGAACTCATTGGAATTATGGGCATAATCCACATAATTGGTGATCAATGTTTACCACACGTTATATCCTACTATGAAAAGTTCGTATTCTGTTCTTATTAAATGAGACGCAGCTCCCAAATTGAGAGCACAAAAATATCACCTGGAACATCCTACACTCCGATGTGTGGCCAGAGGTTGTATATATTTTTACTATCCTGCAGCTTGTAAAAGGGCAGTAGCATACGCTATGGGCAATGAAGGTACAAGACAACATAATTTTAACATAAATAATTGTCTTTTCAAACTTCATTGGGAGTAATTGAATTAAGTAGATTTGTCTTCAATAAACTCTTCCTTTGATCATGGCTTAAACCAAATACTTAAGTAATTTTTTGACCAAATTGTAGACAAAATGTAACCACCATATTTAAGACAATGTATAATGTGAATGCGCATTACAGTACCTTGGCAGACAAGCGCGATAAAGAGACACAGCCCGCTGGAAAAGTGCATCCTCACGAATGACTGAGCTCCTTGTACAGATGTTCGTAAACCACAAAGTTCGGGAAGATGCAAGTTATTAACAGTTTCCTCCCTTCAGGTCCGCACACGGTAGGATAAAATATTAAGATTTTTAACAAGTATCTTTAGTTACGGGGGTATAACATGTGCTCTTTCACTTGCCTCGTCTAACAGGTGAAAGAAAAGCGGGAGCGCGAGTGAACGAAGGGAAGCGCTCTGTAGTTAGGAGGTGCAGCAACTCCGCCCAGAATCAACCCCACCCAGAGTCAACCCCACCATTGTCTTGGGGACTATGCGGGTGGTTGTGTTTGGGGGAGCACAGGGTGGGGTGTGGGCTAGCACTTACAATGCAACCAGTTTCTTTTGTGGCTCCTCAGTGCTAGGTGCTATTTACATGTAGCACCCACACTATTCATAATAAAGAAAGTAACACAATAGATTACCCCTTCGCTTAACCCTCTAAATCCCGATTTCAGTAGCTGAAAGCAAAGACATACAGTAGGTGTTCAAACTACCACCCCACTAATGTACTCATTATTAGGCTCAGGAAAACCAGATGTTACATTTAATCAATGAGTCATGAACCTAGGGATGATTCAATTGCCATGACGAGCCAGATTGGATATTTGGCCAGGACACAGAGATTAACACCATTATTTTTTAAGTGCCTTTCGATCTTCAGTGACCTCAGAGATTCCACCTCCCACCTGAAGTACAGCACCCTACAAGGGCCTAGTTAACAACCAAGTAATCTCTATATTGACATGCAAATGCACATACATAATATCATTACAGTATACTAAATGTTTTGTAGTTTACATGGAGAAGCACTATAATTCATGTTGTTGAATTTGGTATTCACTTCTGAAGCTGAAGAATGAGGTTTTACATGGGTTAATGAATTACACGTGTCATCTGAACCCCTCGACTGTTATTCACACACATGTTATTGGACTGTTATCTCACCTTGACATATTTTAAAAATCTCGTGACGTTACGCTCGCAGTTAGTATGAATACAAATAACCTTGCATTGCTATGAATTTGAAAACGAATAAGTCACATCTAGAGGCAGTCCAACCTGCACAGTGAATATTTTATGCAGTGATTTGTCTTTATTCATTATTTTTAGGAAAGAGTTACATAATGATATATCATACATGCTCTAAGTACAGGTAGGTACTGGTTGCTTCTTTGAAAAGTCATTGACTTAGAGTTTATTATTGATCTTACCCTAAACAGGGCACTGTCCCTTCACTAGCTAGGGGTGTTGACATTTTTTCCACTAGAGGAAAGACGCCTGATGGCGCCTGAAAAATTTTTCACCTACGAACCAACCAGGTCCAACACCTGTTTACCTCAAAAGGTGAGTCCCCAGTGGGATGTACAGTACATTGCTGTGCTGTTGGCCACACAGAGTGCCTAGATTTTCACCCATCTTCCCAATAGAAATCAAACCTACCACATCCCTGGTTGCAAAAGCCATGAGTAACACAGGGATCCATTGATACTAACCTTGTGTCTGTGTCTTTGTCCCGAGAAACAGTATGCATGAAATGACATATAGGGCATGCTGTAAGCTGACTGGGTCTTGCAGGAAATGAGACAGCATATTGCATGAATAAAGGTGAGGGAGTGATTAGCCTACCAGTGAACACGTTTTAGGGCAATGCCGTGAAACAGAGCCAACTGTCCCACAGTGACCGTGACATTAACTCTGTGGTGATTGGACATGGGAATCCATTGAATGGTAGACCTTGTGTCAGCCAGTGGAAGAGCCTCTAATCGATGATTGCTTCATTAGTTAATCTGATTGTGTGCAAGAGGCCAGTGGTCAATGGCAGGTTAGCTCTGCCTCTGCGAAGAGTCTGTGTTGAAATCAATGTAATTAATCTTTGCAGAGTGAAACTTTTTTCATTAATTGTTCTTACAGATACAGCATCTGCTTCAAGTCCTTCATGCCAAAATGTTATCATGGCAATCAATAAAACAGACTTGTTTTATGCTGTTGGCTTGCGGCTACCTACTTGTTACCTTAATGTATTTCGCAGGCAGCCAGGGAGATGGAGAAATTATTAATGTTAATGCATTCAAAAACCTGCAAGTATTTGTCTGTTTGTCATGACTGCAAAATTATTATAGAATTAACTGATATAAATGTGCCCTGCCTGCAGACATGCAATACAGTCAGTGAGCAAACCCAGAACATACACAAATTATAGATAAAAAAACGTGTTTAATGTGTTATGATTTGTAGATGCCTAATTAAGATTCCCTCCCAATAACAATAATAATGTAATTTCAAAGTAAAAGTCCATGTGTTAATGTGAGATCAGTTAAGGGGAATATTTTGTTATTTCAGTTGTGAAATGGTACACAGAACTGTCATAAACTATCCATCTGCCAGGAATATGGCTGAGAATAAGGCTCATAAAATACATATGTTTTGATTTGATTAATCTGCATTCTTTGACATCACTTCTAAGTGGAATGGTTGGTTGATGAATATTACACAACCATTAAAAAATTGTAATGAATCTAACTTAGCATATTGCTTAATTAGCATAATTACATGTTTTAAGTGGACTTCAAAATGACATCAGTTTGAGCTAACATTATTGAGTTTTCACTGCCTGATGCCATTTCATTTAAAACATTCTGTAACAATGTCCCCTGTATTGTGTTTTAGTATGTCAATCCAGTCCATGTTTCTGGTTTCTCCTTACTGTGTCCTTGTATGCTTTTTTATATGGTTTTTCCTGTGTTTACTGTTTTGGTTACGTGTTCACAGCTAGGTTATGTTAGTCATTAGTGCATTATTTAATCCCTTCTGTTCCTCACTATGTTGTCGGTCATTACAGTGGTTTCAGTTCTATGTTCCTAAGCCTCAAGTAGAGAATGTTAGTACAGGTTTTCTAATAGTTAGATGTTGGCGTACTAGTGGTATCCTAACTCAGAAGCAGCTGTCCTCCACAGGCTCACCGCAGGGGATTGTCCTGTCTCCATTACTGTATATTTTATATACAAATGACTGTATGAGCCACTATAGTAATATACATTTCTTGATGTTTGCAGACGACACAGTCTTAATCAGTCCTACTTGAGGATGGAGAGGTTGATCATGGACCAATTCTGCACTACTTTGTTGAGTGGTGTGGCAACCATTTTCTAAAATTAAATGTTCATAATACTAAAAACATGTCTATTGACTTTAGAAAAACCTCCCACCCAACTTTGCCAATAATAATCAACAGATTAATAATTGAGACAGTTCAGTGTTACAAGTACCTGGGAACTGTGATAGACACGAAGTGGAACCATGATGTCAGCACATCTAATATCTACAAAATGTTCTTCAGAGACTTTACTTTTTGCACTGACTGAATACTTTTAATGTAGACAAGACATTGATTACTCTATTTAAAAATCTTTTATTGAGTCAATTTTAAGTTTTTGTTGTATTTCATGGCATGGGAATCTTAGCATGCAAAGGAAAAACAAATTGTCTAATATTGTTAAAGTAGCCAGCAAATTAATTGGAAGACAGCAGCTATCTTTAGCGGACATTTATGATAGTCCGTGCCTTTCGGAATACTTGCATATCATAGTTAACCCTGACCACCCACTCTTAGAGGAATTTGCTCTTCTCCCTCTTGGACGGAGGTATAGGTTCCCTAGGGTAAAGAATTAACAGGTATACATTTTCCTTTGTCCCAGCGGCTATAATGCCTTAAACCAGCTTTTAGGTGAACCTGTTTCATTGCCTTGAGTATTGATGTACAACAGATGTCTAACTTATGGTTGAGATTTATCTACAACTTTCTGTGTCTTTTTTTTGTGTGTTTACCACTTTCTGTATATCAAATTTCCCAACTGAACTGAACTGAACTGGGATACAGAGGAATATGTGTCAGAGGATTTTTCTGAAGAAGAAGATGATTATATAAGCATGGATCTAGGTTCAAACTGAACCTACTCCTCTTCAGCCTGTGCCTCCAGTCCTTCACCCTGTCTCCATCTCCTCAGGTCAGGTCTCCATGTTCTCCAGTTAAGGCCCCATGTTCTCCAGTTAAGGCCCCATGTTCTCCAGTTAAGGCCATGTTCTCCAGTTAAGGCCCCATGTTCTCCAGTTAAGGCCCCATGTTCTCCAGTTAAGGCCCCATGTTCTCCAGTTAAGGCCCCATGTTCTCCAGTTAAGGCC